>JAOQMS010043236.1:0-12165 GCA_027563885.1 Erythroxylum longipes
ATTGAATTGGGTATGTTAAGTCTTAGAAGATGGATGAATGATGTGTTAGAAGTTAATGAATGAGATGTTATGTAGTTTAGGTGAATTGGGATGTTTTAGATGGTTGAAATTAAAGGATGATTAATGTACTAAAGATATTTAGTATTTGAGATATCAGATACTTATAAAGTATTAAAGATATCCATTTCTCTATATGTGAGTTGATAGTTGAGTTCAAGATGATAAGGATATAACTTTAGAAGTAAATCCTAATTAAGATTTATTTACTTGGAATAATAGGATTGGAAAGGTTCCAATGTAGAAATGGTTATTACTTGAGCCATAATACATTTTTCATTTAGTGTAAATGATTAATTAGATCAACAAGTTCTTTAGAAAACTTGATAAAGTTTCTTTGCATTGTTCAAGACAGTAATGTACTATAGAAAATTAGAGCCATTGGGTATGCATAAAGAGGTAATGTCTCATTAAAGATCCAAGAATATGTTTAAGTAATGTAGAATTCTCTCATTAAGCCAGTAGTAGAATAATCGTCATATGGTTATATGCTATGAGATACTTAAATGATTAGCTTAGTGCAAGTGGGAGATTATTGGTTTATGCCCTACAGTTGTATTTTATTGACAAATTATTTAAATGCATTATTTATCTTGTACATGTTGGAATAATTGTACATTGTAAATGAAATTATAATGAGATTATAATTATGAGATTTATATTGCATTTAGGTATTATTCCTAAATGTTCCTAGTCATTGTTCGATTAAGATTGGATATTAATAGAACATAAAAAGAATAACATATGTGGTGTTTTTTCCTTATAAAGGAAATAGTTGATCTCGTAGGCTAAAGAACAGAGATACTTAAACAAACATGTAGGTGCTTGTTAGAGAATAAGTTCACTTAATAGACCCGATATGAGAAATCCATTCGGAACATTACTTGTATGTCTATGGAATTCTCATTGTAATGATTGTATAAGTGATCCTTTGACTTGAGATCACTTAAGTTTCCACTTTATTATGATTTGTGTTAATCATTTTATAGAATTAAAGAGATCTTGGTTTTTTGAAAATCAGAAGTCACGGAAAAGTTCCATTATTATTCCACTGCAGTCGAGATCAGATCCTAACCCAATTTTCCAACAAAAACAACTCATTGGTAGTCCTTATGTGGGAAAAATGGCTCATTGTCTCGGTAGCTAGGCACCTTCGGTGGGCAAAATAGCCCTTTGGCATGGTTGCTAGGCACCTTTGGTGGGAAAACAGCCCGTTGGCGCACCTTTAGTGGATAAAACAACCAATTAGGCACTTTTATTAGGAATAACAGCCCGTTGGCGCACCTTTAGTGGCCAAAACAACCCATTGGCACGATCGCTAGGCTCCTTCAGTGGGAAAAAGAGCTCGTTGGGCACCTTTGGTGGGAAAAACAGTCCATTGACACACCTTTGGTGGATGAAATAACCTGTTGGATACCTTCAATGGGAAAAACAACTTGTTGGCACGTTCATTTGGCACTTTTGATGGGAAAAATTGCCTGTCGGATGTCTTTGATAGGAAAAACAGCTTGTTGACATGTTTACTTAGCACCTTTGGTGGGAAAAACAACCTGTTGGCACACCTTCAGTGGGCAAAACAGCCTATTGGGCACCTTTAGTGGGCAAAAGAACTCGCTAGTAGACCTTTGGTGGGAACAATAGCCTATTGGTAGTCCTTCGGAGGGAAAAATGGCCTGTTGACATGGTAGCTCAACACCTTTCAAGGGTAAAACAACTCGTTGGAACCTTCTCTAGGCACCTTCAATGGGAAAAATAGCCCGCTCGGCACCTTTGATGGGAAAAATAGCCCGTTGGCAAACCTTCGGTAGGAAAACAACCTTTAGTATGGTCGCTAGGCACCTTCGGTGGGAAAACAACCCATTGGGCACCTTTAGTAGGAAAAATAGCCTACTGGCAGACCTTCAGCAGGAAAACAACACGTTGGCATGGTTGCTAGACACTTTGGGTAAGAAAAATAGCTTGTTCGTAGGGTCAGTAGGCACCTTCCGTGGGAAAACAACCTGTTGACAGGTCGTTGGCATGGTCGCTAGGCACCTTTGGTAGGAAAACAGCCTATTTGCCACCATTAGTGGGAAAACAGCCTATTGGTCACCTTTGGTGGGAAAAACAGCCTATTGGCACACCTTTTATAGATAAAACAGTCCGTAGGCTACCTTCAGTGGGAAACATAGCCCGTTGGTGCACCTTCAGAGGGCTAAACAACCAGTTGGGCACCTTCAATTCATAAAATAGCCCGTTGGTAGACCTTCAGTTCGAAAAATAGTCCGTCGATAGGGTCGCTAGCCACTTTCAGTGGGTAAACAATCCGTTGGCAAGGTTGCTAGGCACCTTCAATGGCGAAAACAGCCTGTTGGCACACCTTCAATTGGCAAAATAGCACATTGGCACGATCACTAGGCACCTTCAGTGGGAAAATAGCCCATTGGCACGATCGCTAGGCACATTCGATGGGAAAATAACCCATTGGGCACCTTTGTTAGGAAAAATTGCCTGTTGGCACACCTTCAGTGGGCAAAAAAGCTCATTAGTAGGATCGCTAAGTGCCTTTGGTGGGAAAACAACCTATTGGGCACCTTTGTTGGAAAAAACAGCCCGTTGGCACACCTTTGGTGAACAAAACAACCTCTTGGGCCCTTTCATTGGGAAAAACAGTCTATTGGCACACCTTCAGTGGGCAAAATAGCCCGTTGGGCACCTTCAGTTGGCAAAACAACTCGTTTGTAGACCTTCGGTTGGAAAAACAACCAGTTGATTAGGTCTCTAGGCACCTTCAGTGGGAAAATATCCCATTGGCATGGTCGCTAGGCACCTTTAGTAGGCAAAACAACACATTGGAACGATCGCTAGGAACCTTTGGTGGGCAAAACAACCCATTGACAGGATCACTAGGCACCTTCGGTTAGAAAACAGCCCGTTAGGCACCTTTAGTGGAAAAAATAGCCAGTTGGCACACCTTTGGTGGACAAAACAGCCAGTTGGAAAAATCGCTAGGCACCTTCAGTGGGAAAATAGCCCGTTGGACACTTTTGGTCAGTAAAATAGCCGGTTGGCACACCTTTGGTCAAAAAAACAACCCATTGGGACCTTTGGTAGGAAAAACAACCCGTTGGCACAACTTAGGTGGGTAAAACAACCTTTTAGTAGTGTCGCTAGGCATCTTTGGTGGGAAAAACAGCCCGCTGGGCACCTTTTGTGGGTGAAATAGCTCGTTGCCAAACCTTTGGTAGGCAAAACAACACATTGGCACACCTTCAGTGGGCGAAACACTTGTTGGGCACCTTCCATTAGCAAAATAGGCCATTGGTAAACTGTCGATGGGAAAAAAATCTGTCGGCGCAAGTTCAACGGGAAAAATAGCTCGTTAGCACACCATCAGCATCCAAAGCAGGCCTTTGGTAGGGTCGGTAGGCACCTTCGGTGGAAAAATAACCCGTTGTGCACCTTTTATGGGAAAAACGACCTATTGGCACACCTTTAGGGGAACAAACAGCTTGTTAGCGCACCTTTATTGGGGAAAACAGCCTGTTAGTCACCTTCAGTTTGCAAAATAGCCCATTGGTGAACCTTCTGTGGGAAAAATAACCCGTCGATACAGTTGCTAGGCACCTTTAGTGGGAAAACAACTCATCGGTAGGGTCACGTGGTACCTTCAGTAGCTAAAACAGCCTATTAGCACACCTTCGGTGGGCAAAATAGCCCATTAGCGGGCACAAGGGACCTTCGGTGGGAAAAACAACTCGTTGGGACTTTTGATGGGAAAAACAGCCCGTTGGCACACTTTTGGTGGGTAAAACAACCTGTTGGCATGGTCGCTAGGCACCTTCGATGAGAAAACAGCCCGTTGGATACCTTTAGTGGGAAAAACAGGCCGTTGGGCACCTCTGGTAAGAAAAACAGCCTATAGACACCACTTTGGTTGGTGAAACAACCCATTTGCACAGTTGCTAGGCACTTACGATGGGAAAATTAGCACGTCAGCATAATCCTTAGGCACCTTCGGTGGGAGAAACAACTCGTTAGTAGGGTCACTAGGCACCTTCAGTGGGAAAACAACCCATGGCACACCTTTGGAGGGCAAAATAGACCATTAGTTGGGTCGCTAGGCACCTTCAGTGGGAAACTTCAGTTGGCAAACTTCAGTAGGCAAAACAGCCCGTTGACGCACCTTCGGTTGGACAAATGATAGTTTTTCCCACCTAAGGTACCTAGCGACCATGCCAACGAACTATTTTCCTGACCAAATGTGTGCCAACGGGCTGTGTTTCCCATAAAAAGTACCTGGCTACTGTGCCAAACAACCCATTGGCGTGGTCGCTAAACACATTCGGAGGGAAAAACAACTCCTGGGGCACCGTCAGTAGGCAAAACAACCTGTCGACACATCTTCAGTGGGTAAAACAACCTGTTGGTAGGGTTATAAGGCACCGTCGATAGGTAAAATAGCCTATTGGCACGGTCACTAGGCACCTTAGGTTGGAAAAACAGTCTGTTTGGTACTTTTTGTGCGAAAAAAAGGCCTGTTGGCACAGTTGCTAGGCACCTTCGGTGGGAAAAATGGCTCGTTAGCACGGTTACTAGACACTTTTGTTGGGAAAAACAGTTTGTTCTCAAGGTCACTAGGCACCTTCCGTAGGAAAAAGCTCGTTGACACGATTGATAGGTACCTTCAGTGGGCAAAATAGCCCTTTGGTAGGGTTGCTAGGCACCTTTGATGGGAAAATAGCCTATTGGCACACCTTCGGTGGGCAAAATAGCCTGTTGGTAGGGTCACTAGGTAGCTTCAGTGGAAAAACAGTCCGTTGGCAAACCTTTGGTGGACAAAATAGCCTGTTGGACACCTTTTATGGGAAAAACAACTTGTTGTCACATTCACTTGAACCCTTCGGTGGGAAAAACAACCCGTTGGCGTACCTTCAGTGGGAAAAATAGCTCTTTGGTATGGTAGCTTGGCACCTTCGGTGGGCAAAACAACCCATTGGCACCTTCGCTAAGCACCTTCAATGGCAAAAACAGCACATTGGCACTGTCTTTAGGCACCTTCAGTGGGAAAATAGCCCGTTGGCACACCTTTGGTAGGCACCATCAGTAGGAAAAACAGCCAGATGGTACACCTTCGGCGGGCAAAACAACCCGCTGACATGGCACCTTAGATGGCAAAAATAGCCTGTTGGCACAAATTTGATCAGTAAAACAGCCCATTGGCAAGGTCGCTAGGCTTCTTAGGTGGGAAAAATTGTTCGTTAGGCACCATTGGTGGCAAAAATGACCCTTTTATAGACCATAATTAGGCCAAATAGCCTGTTGGCACACATTCAATGGGCAAAATAGCTCATTGGCAGACATTTGGTAAACAAAACAACCCGTTTGTAGACCTTCAGTGGGAAAAATAGCCCCTTGGCACACGTTTGGTGGACAAAGCAGTCTATTAGGCCCCTTCGATGGGAAAAATAGCTTGTTGCCACGTTCACTTTGCAACTTAATTGGGAAAAATACCCATTGTCGCACCTTTAGTGAGAAAAACAACCCATTGCGTACCATTGGTGCACAAAATAGCTTGTTGGTAGATCTTTGGTGGGAAAAATAGCCCATCGGTAGTCCTTTGATGGGAAAAATGGCCTGTTGGCACGGCAGCTAGGCACCTTCGGTGGCAAAACAAGTTGTTGGCACCTTCGCTAGGCAACTTCGGTGTTAAAAATAGCCTTTTCGGTACCTTTGGTTGGAAAACAACTTGTTGCCACACCTTTGGTGGGCAAAACAACCCTTTGGCATGGTCCCTAGGCACCTTCGATGGGAAAACAGCCTATTAGGCACCTTTACAGAGAATAACAGCCTGTTAGTGCACCTTGAGTGGGTGAAATAGCTCGTTGGGCACCTTTGGTTGGCAAAACAGCCCAGCGGCAGACGTTCGCTGGGAAAACAGCCCTTCGATAGGGTCGCTAGGCACTATCAGTAGGAAAACAACCCGTTTGTAGGGTCGATGGGCACCTTTAGTGGGTAAAATAGCTCGTTGGCACACCTTCGGTGGAAAAACAGCCTATTGGCATGGTCATTAGGCACGTTCGTTGGGAAAAATAGCCCCTTGACATGCCTTCATTGGGCAAAACAACCTATTGGTGGGGTCACTAGGCACCTTCAGTGGGAAAACAACCTATTGGGCACCTTTGGGAGGAAAAATAGCTTCTTGGGCACCTTTTGTGTGAAAACAGCTTGTTGGCATACCTTTGGTGGACAAAATAACCCATTTGTGCACTTTTAGTGGGCAAAACGGCACGTTAGGGACCTTCGGTTAGTAAAACAGCCCGTTGGTAGACCTTAAGTGGAAAAAATAACCCATTGGCACAACTTTGGTGGGCAAAATAGCCTATTGGCTTAGTTGCTAGGCACATTTGGATGGAAAAACAGCTCGTAGGGCACCTTGAATAGGCAAAATAGCCCGTTGGCACACCTTCGATAGGCAAAACAACCCATTGGTAGTGTCGTTAGGCACCTTTAGTGGGAGAACAACCTGTTAGCAAGGTCACTAGGCACCTTCAGTGGGCAAAAACAGCCCTTTGGTCACCTTTGGTTAGCAAAACAACCCATAGGTACAGCTTCGATGGGCAAAACAACCCATTCGCAGGGTCTTTAGGCACATTGGATGGTGATAATAGCTCGTAGGGAACCTTCAGTGGGCAAAACAACCCTTTGACACACCTTCAATGGTCAAAATAACCCATTGGCAGGGTCGCTAGCCACCTTTAGTGGGCAAAATAATCCATTGGCATAGTTGCTAAACACCTTAGGTGGGAAAAATATTCAGTTGGGTTCTTTTGGTGGGAAAAAAGCCTGTTGGGATGATTGCTAGGCACCATCGGTGTAAAAATAGCCTGCGGGCACACATTGGATGGGAAAAACAGCACGTTGGCATGGTTGCCACACAATTTCGATGGGAAAAACAATTTGTTCACAAGGTCACTACGCACCTTTCGTGGGAAAATGACTCGTTGACACAGTCGCTAGGCACCTTAAGTGTGCAAAATAGCCCATTGGCATGGTCACTATGCATCTTTGATGGGAAAACAACCTATTGGTATGCCTTTGGTGGGCAAAATAGTCTGTTGGCAAGGTGATGAGCCACCTTTAGTGGGAAAATAGCCTGTTGGGCACCTTTGGTGGGAAAAACAATCCGTTAGCACACCTTTGGTGGACAACACAACTCGTTGGATGCCTTCGATGGGAAAAATAGCTTGCTAGTACGTTCACTTGGCACCTTTGGTCGGAAAAATAGCCTGTTGTCGTACCTTTAGTGGGCAAAATAGCCCATTGGGTACCTTTGGCGGGCAAAACAGCTCATTGGTTGACCTTTGGTGGGAAAAATGGCCCCTTGGCACGCCTTTAGCGGGCAAAACAACCTATTGGTGGGGTCGCTAGGCACCTTCTGGGGGAAAACAACCCGTTGGGCATCTTTGGTGGGAAAAACAGCTTGTTAGGCACCTTTGGTGTGAAAAACAGCCTGTTGGCACACCTTTGGTGGACAAAATAACCTATTTTTGCAACTTCAGTGGGAAAAAATAGCCCGTTAGGCACCTTCGGTTAGAAAAATAGCCCGTTGGTATACCTTCAGTGGGAAAAATAGCCCGTTGGCATAACTGTGGTAGGCAAAACAACCTATTAGCTCAATCGCTAGGCACATTCGGATGGAAAAACAGCTCGTAGGGCACCTTCAATGGGCAAAATAGCCTGTTGGCATACCTTCAGTGGGCAAAACAGCCTGTTGGTAGTATCGTTAGGCACCTTTAGTGGGAGAACAACCTGTTAGCAAGGTCATTAGGCACCTTTAGTAGGCAAAAACAGCCCATTGGCAACTTCAGTTAGCAAAACAACCCGTTGGTACAGCTTCGATGGGCAAAACAACCCATTCGCAGGTCGCTAGGTATATTGGGTGGTGATAATAGCTCGTAAGGAACCTTCAGTGGGCAAAACAACCCATTGGCACACATTTAATGGGTAAAATAGCCTATTGGCAAGGTCGCTAAGCACCTTCAGTAGGCAAAATAATCTGTTGACACGGTCGCTAGGCACCTTAGGTGGGAAAAATATTCAGTTAGGTTCTTTTGGTGGGGAAAAAAAGCCCGTTGGGTCGGTCGCTAGGCACCATCGGTGTAAAAATAGCCCGCTGGTACACATTGGATGGGAAAAACAGCATGTTGGCACGGTTTTTAGATAATTTCGGTGGGAAAACAATTTGTTCACAAGGTCACTATTCACCTATCATGGGAAAACGACCCATTGACACAGTCGCTAGGCACCTTCAGTGTGCAAAATAGCTTATTGGCAGGGTCGCTAAGCACCTTCGATGGGAAAACAACCCATTGGCATACCTTTGGTGGGCAAAACAATCTGTTGGTAAGGTCACGAGGCACTTTTAGTGGGAAAACAACTTGTTGGGCACCTTCGATGGGAAAAACAATCCATTGTCACACCTTTGGTGGACAACACAACCTGTTGGATACCTTCGATGGGAAAAATAGCTTGCTAGTATGTTCACTTGGCACCTTTGGTGGAAAAAAAGCCTGTTGGTGCACCTTCAGCAGGCAAAATAGCCCATTGGGCACCTTCGGCGGGCAAAACAACTCATTAGTAGGCCTTCGGTAGGAAAAACAGTCCATTGGTCGTACTTTGATGGGAAAAATGGCCCCTTGGCACAGTAGCTAGGCACCTTTGGTGGGCAAAACAGCCCGTTGGCACCTTCACTAGGCACCTTTGGTGGGAAAAATAGCCCATTCGGAAACTTTGGTGGGAAAAACTACTCGTTGGCACACATTTAGTGAGCAAAACAACTCATTAGGCACCTTTAGTTAGTAAAACAGCCTTTCGGTAGACCTTCGGTTAGGAAAACAACCCGTTGGCACAACTTGGGTGGGCAAAACAGCCTATTGGTAGGATAACTAAGCACCTTCCGTGGGCAAAATAGCCTGTTGGCACGATCGTTAGGCACTTGAGGTGGTAAAAATAGTCCTTTGGGAACTTTTAGTCGTTAGGCACCTTTGGTGGGAAAAAATAGCCTGCTAGCACAACTTTGGTGGGAAAAACAGCACGTTGGCATGGTTTCTAGAATCTTTCAGTAGGAAAAATAGCTTGTTTGTAGGGTCGTTAGGCACCTTCTGTGGAAAAATAGCCTATTGATCGCTAGGAACTTTAAGTGTGCAAAACAACCCGTTGGTAAGGTTAATAGGCATCTTCGATGGGAACACAACCCGTTGGCACATCTTCGGTAGGCAAAACAGCCTGTTCGTAGGGTCGTTAGAAACCTTTGGTTGACAAAACAGCCTGTTGGATGCTTTTGATGGGGAAAATAGCTTGCTGGCACGTTCACTTGGCACCTGCGGTGGAAAAAACAACCTATTGGAGCACCTTTAGTAGGCAAAACAGCCTATTGGGCACCTTTGGCCAGTAAAATAGCTCATTGGTAGACCTTTGGTGGGAAAAACAACCCATTAGTAGTCCTTTGGTGGGAAAAATGGCCTGTTGGCCTAGTAGCATGGCACTTTCGGTGGGCAAAACAGCTCATTGGGACCTTCAATAGACACGTTCGGTGGGAAAAATCACCCGTGCAACACCTTTGGTAGGAGAAAGAGCCCGTTGGCACACCTTTAATGGGCAAAACAGCCCGTTGGGCACCTTCAGTTTGTAAAATAGTCCCTTGGTAAACCTTTGGTGGGGAAAACAATCCATTGGCATAGCTTCGGTGGGCGAAATAGCCCGTTGGTGCACCCTTAGTAGGCGAAACAGTCTATTGGGCACCATCAATTAGCAAAACAACTGATTGGTGGACCTTTGATAGGAAAAACAGTCCGTTGGCACAGGTTAGGTGGGCAAAACAACCTGTTGGCACAGTCACCAGACACATTCGTATGGAAAAACAGATTTTAGTGCACCTTCAGTGCGCAAAACAGCCTGTTCGCATAACTTTGGTAGGAAAAACAGCCCATTGGTAGGGTTGCTAGGCACCTTCAATACGAAAACAGTCCATTAGCAGGGTCGCTAGGCACCATTAGTGGGCAAAACAGCCCGTTGGCATACCTTCGATGGGCAAAACAACCTATTGGCAAGGTCACTAGGCACCTTCGGTGGGAAAATAACCTGTTGGGCACCTTTTGTGAGAAAAACAACCCGTTGGCATACCTTTGGGGGGAAAAATAGCTTGTTAGTGCACCATCAATGGCCAAAATAGCCTGTTGGGCCCCTTTGGTTAGCAAAACAGCTCATTGGTAGACATTTGGTGGGAAAAACAGCCCGTTGGCACTGCTTTGGTGGGCAAAACAGCCCGTTGGCATAATCGTTAGGCATATTCGGAGGTAAAAATAGCTCGTAGGGCACCTTTAGTGGGCAAAACAGCCCGTTGGCATACCTTTGGTGGGCAAAATAGCCTATTGGCAGGGTCGCTAGACACCATTGATGGGCAAAATAGCCCATTGGCACAGTTGCTAAGCACCTTTTGTGGGAAAAATATTCCGTTGGGTGCTTTTTGTAGGAAAAATAGCCAATTTCAATGGGAAAAACAACTTGCTTGCAAGGTCATTAGGCTCCTTCCGTGGGAAAACAGCCAGTTCACACGGTCATTAGGCACCTTAGGTGGGCAAAATAGCCTATTGGTAGTGACACTAGGCACCTTCGATGGGAAAACAACCCGTTGGCACACCTTCGGTGGAAAAAACAACCTGTTGGCACACCTTCGGTAGGTAAAACAGCCCGTTGGCAGGGTGGCTAGGCACCTTCCGTGAGAAAAATAGCCCATTGGTATAGTCTCTAGGCACCTTAGGTGGTCAAAAGTGTCAGTTGGGTACTTTAGGTAGGAAAAAAGCCCATTGGCACGGTCGTTCGACACCTTCGGTAAGAAAAATAGCCTGCTGGCACACCTTTGGTGGGAAAAACAACACGTTGGCACAATTACTAGACACTTTCGGTAGGAAAAACTGCTTGTTCACAGGGTCACTAGGCGCCTTCCGTAGGAAAAAAGCCTGTTAACATGGTCGCTAGGCACCTTAAGCAGGCAAAACAGCCCGTTCGAACGGTCACTAGGCACTTTTAGTTGGAAAATAGCCTGTTGGCACACATTTGCTGGGCAAAACAGCTCATTGGCAAGGTCGCTAGGCATCTTAGGTAGAAAAACTGCCCATAAAAATGGCCTATTCAAACACTGCATTTGGCAAAATAGCCTGTTGGCACCCATTTTGTTGGCAAAGCAGCCCATTGGCACACCTTTGGTGGGCAAAACATCTCGTTGGCATGATTGCTAGGCACCTTCTATGAGAAAAACAGCCCATTTGCACACCTTCGGTTGGCAAAACACCCCGTTGGCACGGTTGCTAGGCACCTTAGATCGGAAAACAACCCATTGGGCATCTTCAGTTGGAAAACAGGCTGCTGCACGATCTCTTGGCACCTTTAATGGGCAAAACAGCTCATTGGTAGGGTCACTAGGCACTTTCAGTAGGAAAAATAGCCCATGGCATACCTTTGGTGGGCAAGGCAGCCCATTGTTAGGGTCGCTAGGCACCTTTAGTGTGAAAACAGCCCATTGGGAAAAATAGCTTGTTGGCACAGCTGTTAGGAACCTTTGGGGGGAAAAACAACCCATTGGCCACCTTCACAGGCCAAAACAACACATTCGAAGGGTCGCTAGGCACCTTTGGTGGGCAAAATACCCCGTTGGCACGGTTGCTAGGCACCTTAGGTGGGAAAAACATTCCATTAGGCACTTTCAGTTGAAAAAACAACCCGTTTACACACCTTTGGTGGGCAAAACAGCCCGTTGGTGTGATCACTAGGCACCTTCATTGGGAAAAACAACTCGTTGGCACACATTTAGTGGGCAAGACAGCTCATTGGCATGGTCGTTGGGCACCTTTGGAGGGAAAACAGCTTATTGGGTACCTTCAATGGGAAAAAAAGCCCGTTGACACAGCTTCGTGTTAGTAGTGTGCCCTAGGCCAATGGATATTTGTGATTCATGTATTAACATTATGACTTTTTAATAATATATTATGAAGTATTCCTTTTATATATACATGCATGTCGTTTATGTAATGTGATTTACGTTCTATGAATAGTATTAGGCTTATGTCA
>JAOQMS010043237.1:0-12164 GCA_027563885.1 Erythroxylum longipes
TCTTTCAATAATTCAATCCATCTTCTCTGTCTCAAGTTCAACTCCCTCTGACTCAGCAGATATCTCAAACTCTTATGGTCTATGTATATCTGGAAAGTCTCTCTATACAAATAATGACTCCAAATCTTTAGAGCAAAGACAACTACAGCTAGCTCTAAATCATATACCGGATAATTGATCTTATGAGACCTTAATTGTCTCAATGCATAGGCGATCACCTTGCCATGCTGCATCAATACGCATCCGAATCCTTGATGCGATGCATCACTGTACACCACATATCCTCTGGTCCCCGATGGAGTAGTCAACACCAGTGTAGTAGTGAACCAATGTTTCAGCTCCTAAAAGCTTTTCTGACACTCCTCATTCCATCTAAACACTATATTCTTCCTCAGAAGCTTTGTTAGAGGGGATGAGATCAGAGAAAACCCCTCGAAAAACCTCCGGTAATATCCAGCCAATCCTAGGAAGCTTCGGATTTCGAACACATTTCTAGGATCTTCCCGATTCATCACTGCCTATATCTTCTTTGGATCTACCTGTATGCCATCTCCAGTCACTATATGCCCCAGAAATACAACCTGATCCAACCAAAATTCACACTTACTGAATTTGGCATACAACTATTTTTCCCTCATAATCTGTAAAATAACTCTCAAATGCTCAGTATGTTCTTTTCTGCTCTTCGAATACACCAAGATATCATCAATAAACGTAATCACAAATCAACCCAGGTAGGGCTGAAATACCTTATTCATCAAGGCCATAAAAGCTTTCGGGGCGTTAGTCATCCCAAACGGCATCCCTAGAAACTCAAAATGCCCATACCTGCTTCTGACTGCACTCTTAGGTACATTAGCCTCAGCTATCTTCAACTGATAGTACCCTGATCTCAAATCCAGTTTAGTAAATACCTGAGCTCCCTACAGCTGATCAAGCAAATCATCAATTCTAGGCAGCGGGTACTTATTCTTCACTGTCATCCGATTTAGCTGCCTATAGTCAATGCATAACCTCAAAGTCCAATCCTTTTTCTTCACAAACAGCACTGGAGCTCCCCAAGGTGAAACACTAGGTCTAATAAAACCCTTTTCCAGTAACTCTTGAAGCTAAGTCTTTAACTCCTTCAGTTCTATAGGTGCCATCCTATATGGAGGAATAGATATAGAAGCAGCACCTGGAACTAGATCAATTGTGAACTCCGTTTCCCGATCTGGTGGTAAACTAGGTATCTCATCGGGAAATACATTCAGGAATTCCCTAACCACGGGAATGTCCTGTACACTATACTCTACTCTATTATCAATTATGTGGGCTAGATAGGCCTCACATCCTCCCTGCATCAATCTTAGTGCACTTATGAAAGATATCATCCTAGCTGGCACTGCTTGACTAACTCCTCTGAATACTACTCTCGGTTGACCAGGAGATTCTAGTACTACCTCCTTGGTGTAGCAGTTCATGATGGCCCTATCAGTAGTCAGCCAATCCATGCCTAGGATAATGTCTATCTCTCTCAACTGTAATATAATCAAGTCTACCTCCAACTCTGCTTGATTGATCCTAATCAAGCACCCCTTGCAGACTTCTCCTATGACAGTAGTACTACCTAGAGGTGTACTCACCTTTAACCCATACTTTAACTACTCTCTATCACAATGCAACCTAGATGCCAAATGCGGTGCAATAAATGAATGCATAGATCCAGGATCTAGCAATGCATATGCCTCAAAATCATAAACAAATAATGCACCTGCAATAACATCTGGAGAGCTTGTGCCTCCTGCCTAGTCATGGTATAGACTCTAGCCTGAGATTGAGGTCGGCTGCTCCGTACCTCAGTCATGACAGAAGGACTTCCTGTGCTCACTCTGCCTCTACCATAGCCTCTCTGTCCAGTCCCACTAACCCTACTCTGCTAAATAGTGGCTTTACTCTCTGATCTCCCACTCATACCAGACTGAGTTCCTATAGTAGCAGGACAATCTCTTATTATGTACTTTAGAGAGTCGCATCGGAAACAAGCTCTTGATAAAGACCAACATTCACCACCGTGCTTCTTCCCACAATGCTCACACGGGGAAAACTGACTCTGCACTGTACCTCTTCTACTACCAGTTTGTGCAAAACCACCTCTCTGTCTGAATCCTGACTACCTTGTTCCAGCTGGTGGTCTGAATGATCTATTCTGGCACTTACTAAATCTTTTGTCAGAACCACTCTAACTCTCACTGGACCTCTTCAATCCGGATCCTTGCCTAGACTCTGCTTGTCCCTGTCTCAGTAGCTGCTCAAGTTTGATCGAAGCAGCTCTCAACTCGATGAAACTACTCAAGTTGGAGATATTTAGTCTTATTCTGATCTCCATGTTCACCCCATCCTCAAACCTCCTACACTTATCTTCTTCGGTAGGAATCAAAGCAGTAGCATATCCCACAACTAGATCTAGGGTATGTAGTTCTCTTTGAAAACCTTTAAAAAGTCTTCCCATTTCTGATTGCAAGGCCTGGTGGTACTGCCTGGAACAGTCTTTCACCATTGGTAAGCTTGGCCCTGTTGTAAGGACACTGCATAGTCGAACCTCTCTTCTGGCTCGCAGTCCATTTGATCAAAAACCCTCTCTGTTCTTTCTAGCCATCCCTCGGCCTCAGCAGGGTCTGTGCTACCATAGAAATCCACAGCTCCTTGCTTCCGCAGCTTATCATACCTCCTTTCCCTTCTCTCGGGAATTCTAGGAGGCATTACCTATGGTTGAGGTACAGACGACTCTCTACTGGCTCCAACATATCCTAGGTCTTCAGATTCTCCCACTTGTTCACCTATGGCTGATGACCTATAATAAACAAGAACTTCAATCATTATCAGCACTTCTCATGATATTTCATGCTTAACATTCCTATATGCCCCTATGGATGCCAAACCACGTTCTGATACCACCTACATGTAACACCCCCACTGCTATAAGGTATATACCGGAACACCTATATGACATTCCAGTACATACCCTATAACAACTGCGTGTTACAGCCTTACTTTCACTTTATCACATGGTAATTTATCGTGCTGAATCATGGCATCAACTATCATACAAGAAAGTCACCAATTTTTTTTTTGAAAAAAATTTCCTCTTTTCATTTCATAAATACCGAAAGTACATACATTGTAGCTTTCTAAAAATCTATACATGTACATCATCAAAATCTAATACAAAATACATTACATGAAAGAGGAAATACAAAAGATCTAACTAAATCCTTCAGTCCAGCTGATCGACCTTTGAGCCATATCTTCTTCACAAAAGTACAAGAATCAAGCTTTTTGTCTAGTCTCTCAGTAGTTAGAATCCTCTCTGTATCCTGAAATGTCAACATACAATTTTGGGTGAGTTTTGCGAACTCAGATGAGAAAACCATCATCGATGGTTTACTCAATTCATGCATCACATTAATACGCGTAACATATTTTTCACATCTTTTCATATTCATAAAACATCACTTTTCACTTTCAAAACAATCATAATGATCATTTCATTTATGTAAAATACATACATCAAATATAAATGCAATGCACGTAAAACTCACATTCATTTATTATTGTCGTTGTGACCGAGTGCCTCTTTTTCTAGCCCATATCCCTTAGTAGATACCGGGTACATTCACAACTGAGCCCGAGGCTCTGATCACAGTCTGAGCTTTGAGCTCTTTATCCTGGTAACTTCGGTCACAACTTCCTTTATCTTTCATGCATTGTAATACTGAAATGATTCACATATTATATGTTCAATCGGTCACATGCTTGCACATTCACATTCAAAAATATTGTGCTATATACAACTTCCATCCAGAAATTAAATATATTAGAGAAAGAATAAAAATTCAACTTCTTGAGACAATTTGTAGGCCTATGTCTCCAGTTTACTCCAAATGAAGAATCACTCCTTTCTGATAACTACAGAATAAGTTATGATCAAAATACTGAAACATGTTTAAGTTGTGCAGTAAAGTTGGCCGCGGCGAAGATAGGATTTGGTCACGGTGAACTTTTGGAAGTTGGCTACAATGAACTTTTCTCGAGAGGAAATCCCATAAGTTGGCCTTGGTGAACTTTCACTGAAAGCAGTAAATAGAACTCCTTTTCTAGCTTTTCCAACTCTGTTTTTCAGATCCATCTTGTATGACCATTTTGACCTAGAAAATGAAGTTTTTTGGCAATACCTTCTTCTAAACAATTGTGTATCTATGTATTAAGTTTCTAAAGAGTCTAAGTTCACACTATTTGGCTCAATATAATGCAAGTTATGCACAATTTACTCTATACTATTCAGAAACAGAGACAAATTCTAAAACTCAACTTCAAGACAATTTTCAACACTCTTAAAGCCAGAATTCAAACTCGATTTCTTCATAAAAATTGTATCAACTCATCTATAGTTTAATATAAATCAACAATAATCCTATTTATATATCTATAAATTAATATATGTCAAGAAAACCGACGCATGTTCAATTGAACCACTATATCTAATACATTTCCAGCAAAATTTATACACCCTTCACTCACTCAATCCAACATTATGTCATTCCCTAATCTATTATCCATCAAAAAACAAGCAAGACATAAATCTATCACCATTTCTCATCCATGTTTTTAGCATATACCCATCCTTATATCATGAACATCTAACTCTTAACTATCATTAAACATGCTCCATTCATCAAAGCAATGAAGAGTAATAGGTTACTTACTTGATTTAGCTTCAAAGCTCATTCAAATCACCACGAAACCCTAGCTTCTCCACATACGCGACCTTCACCTTTTTAAGGTGGAGTAGGTTGGTTTTCTTTAGAAACAAGAAGAAGATAACAAGTATTCAAGTGGATAGGAGTGGAAGAAGACAATGTTCAACTTTGAGGCTTGGGTAGGAGTGTCGTTATTAAGGAGAGGAAGATGAAGAAAAACAAAAGAAGAAGATGAAGAAATGGAGCTAGTGTCATGGGTGACAAGAGAAAGACCACAATTTGGTCTTTCTTTTATTAATTTCGTGACTTAACATGTGGTGTGGCAAGTGACACTTGTCACTTGCCACATGTCACTCTCTCATGGTCCCTTTTTGATCTTTTAATAAGTTAGTCCATTTGCCTTTAATTTCTAATCCAATTGTCTCTAAATTTTCAATGACATATGTCATTAAATACCAAAGTCCTTTATAAAAATTTCCATTGCCATTTGACCCTTATTTCTACTACTATTCATCAAATATTCTGCCACTTGACATTTTTCCTAGTCCAAAAATACTCAACTTTTCAGAAATTTTTCTAAAATTCTCCAAAAATTCTAAATTACTAAATACACTCTCCAAATCAATTTTTCAACTTATAAAAACCACAATTATCCACAAAATCAGATTCACAATTCAATTATAAATCAATTATACCCGGAATGTCTATGAATGCATGTACACTTATTTTCATGTGCAAAAATTCAATATTCATAAATATGAGCATATCATATAATGCATGAGCATGAAATGCATTTTTCTAATTTCTTACTAATCTCTCATAATTACTGTTTTAGCCTCAACATGGGTAATGAGATATTACATTAACTTTCATAATGTATCGTTAGAATAATGGATAATGGAAGGGATAAACTATCTTGCTAGCTCTTTAACTAGACTACTTTGTTTAGATTCTTAAACTTCAAAACTGGACAGACTAAGCTACACTAGGATTTATGTTGCAGTGAAAGAAGAATTAAGTTACTAGAAACTTCAATTATGAAGTTGGATGAGGCTGAGGAATTAACAAAATCTAAAATCCTCTTATCTTATACTTTGAAACCTTCCTTTTAGACAAAGATACAAGCCTACAAGGAGATCTTCTACTATAAAGCTATATTAGAAGCTTATGGGAGTTTATTAGAAAAATAAATATCTAATGCATGTGGATGTGGATATAGATGTGGATGCCTCTCCTACCTCGCTCAAGATAATCATGAGGAGTAAAAGAGACCTATAGGGATATTGGTTTCTAAGGACCATAAGCCCTGACCTATAAAAGCAACTTGAAGTACCAAATTCCATCTTGTTAACTCACTATTCATAACTTGCAAATCAATTTAATAAGGAGAAGAGTAATAAGCCAATAAATAAGAAATAAGTTCTTACTTACTTAGACCAAGAAGTGGAGTAGGCTAGTGACTCTTTTGGAAAGGAATAAACAGTGGTTGTCCCCCGTTATCCAAAAGAAGACCTAGTAGAAAAGGCAGGCAAAGCCAGGCTTGGAAGTAATCAATCTCCAACCTAAAAATCCATTCTAGTTTGAACAACCCTCTTAAAAAAAATTTGTAAAAGAATTAATCCTATAAAAGAAGCTTATAATTATAGGACTTTTGAAAACTAAAATAAAGATTAACAAGTTATTTAATATCTTAAGATTTTTTAGTACTTAATGGTTTATTATCTATAACCATTCTTATCACTATAATGATAGGATAGTTGTAGCTTTCAACGCATCACTAGTCTAGATATCAAATCTTGTTTTTTTAATTAGAAGATTTAATTTACATGCTATTTAAAATGGTCATATAGTCTTTTTAAAGTCTCTATCATTTATGATGCAAATATAGCTTTTCAAAGGCTAAAATTATGGAATGAAATCAGGGAAATTCATAAAAGAACTAAAAGATCCAAGATCTTCATTGATGATATTAATTGTGTAACGCATTTGAATGAAGCAAAAGAAGTTAGGGTTACTTTGAAAAACATAGTCAATAATTTGAGCCAAATGGTTAACCAAAATTAAGTTATTGTACATGAAGTTTGTGGGGGCATTTCTTTTCTTAAAATAATAAACAACAAGGTTATTGGTTCATTTGGATGAAGCTTGATAGAGCTCTAGTAAATGATTTTTAGATGAAACATTTCCTTCATTCTTTTTGTAATTTTGGTCCTGTGTTTGCTTATTTTAATGTATGCAATGCTAAAAGTATACAGATCGTGTAATGTAGTACATAAGATGTCATTCCTATATGGATTGAATTATTCACCTAACAACATGAATTTACTTTATCTAACATAATGAAAGATTAAATTAACTAAAATTAAAATAAATAAAATAAAATAAAATAAAATAAAAAACTAAACAACTGAACCAGTAAGATAGCAATTAATGCAAAGTTAATCAATAATAGCAACTATAGGGTTATTTTATCCTTGTTTTGTTTTCCTTTTACCTTGTTAATTCAATTATGCTTGATCCTAGATATCCTAAGGTTTTGATTACCTTCTCTCGAGATCTAATTAAGTGATTCCAATTGAAATAGAAATAGTTGAGTTAAAAATCTCTCAATTATCAAAACTACTCCTAACTACTCAATTAGATTTGAAGCAATACTAAGAATAATTAACTCATAATTAAGATCTTTCTTAAATTGTTTATTAATTTGATATTTGTAAGTCTATTAAGGTACCACCTCCTATTGTGTAACTTAACACAGATAACTTGGATTTAATCTCTCGATTTTTTTATCTAGTGTAAGTTCAACAAATACCACAAAACAATACTATATTGAATTCAACAAGGTAAAATTTAAACAAAAAAATCAAGAATAAAACCTAATATAGATTTATAATCCCATAATCATGTCCAAAATAATTCTATTCATAATTAACATCCAATACATTGAAATAGAATAACAAAAAATAAATAAGCTTGAAAGCCTTAATTTAGAAATTCTGGAAAGCTGGAGTTGACTTGATGTTTCCACTATTTGATGTTCTCCTTTATTATAAGCGTACTATTTTTGTGTTTTTGCTCTTCCTTTTTAGGTGTCTTTGAAGACTCTAGTTACCTCTATCTGAATTTAGTTTCTTCTAATCTACCTCTATTTTATAGCCTTCTTAATATCCTTATATTGAATTAGGGTTTATGAGATATACACAAACATATACACTGTCATGTAAGTGAGGGTGTATCTCTAAATGTACCTTAATTTGTGACTTTACATAGTCACAAAGACTTACACAGACTTTGTATGTCAACATACACAAGCATGTAACTCCACATAGGTAAGAATTGTGTCTTTAAAGCTTCACATTTTTACAATGACTGATATGGTCACTGTACACGCATGTATATCTAAATAATTGCTCCAATTCTTCCATTCCAAGCCACTATTTCTCATAAATACATCTCCTCTTAGTCTATGAAGGCAATGATCACCTGAAAACACACTTGAAGCAAATTAAGTATTAAAAATACTATAAGACTATTAAATAACAAGCAAAATATGATAAATATGGGTATAAAAATATAGACAAACAATTTTATATCATCCTCCACTAAGCTTAGACCATTCCATAATCGAAGTTTTAAACCTTAACTCTTATCTTATTCCTAAGGCTCCTTTTAGAATTTTTTTTAATTTCTACTTAAGGTGGAAGGATTTAAGGAAAGTCAAGGCAGGCATAAGTGCAAGAGTTGTAGGCTATAAGGCATTCTAGTTAATAAGGAAACTTGAGGCTATTAGAGAGGGGCTTAAAGCTCACCAAAGTAGAGTTTGCTTGAATACTAGTTCCAATCTTTAGAAAACTATGGATACACTTAAAAGAGCACAAGAAGATTGTTATAGAGTGCCTCAGGATTTGAAAATTTGTAAACCAAAATGCTAAATGATTTTAACTTAACTCTTCAGTTCCATAATTCCCTCGTAAGGCAGAAAGCAAGGGTGAACTAGCTTAGTAATGGAGATAATAACTGTAAGTTCTTCTTTAATTCTATTTTGGCTTGAAGAAATAGGAACAAAATTTTCTCACTAATAGATGAAAAGGGGAACCTTTGTAGGTATAGAATCGAGATTAGAGAGGTAGCACTCAACTTCTACATGAAACTACTTAGATAGAATTTGACCTCTAGATTTATTGTTGAAGACCAAAGCTTATTCATTTAATAGTCCATTAATCATGATTTGAAGGCTAACCTTATAAGACCTTTCACTCCTTATGAGATTAGGGAGGCATTCTTCAACTTAAATATAAACAAATCCCTAAGGACAGATGGATTCAATCCTCATTTCTTTAAGAAAATATGGAGCCTAATTAGAGAATTAATGGTTAAATTAGTTCTAGAATTCTTCAATAGTAAGAGAATGCTCAGAGAGTTAAATAAAAATAATATTTTCTTAATTTCAAAGACAAAGAATCATATATGCATTCATGATTTTTGACCTGTATCATGCTACAATACAGTATACAAGGTGATATCTAAACTTTTTGCGCTAGATTAACGGAAGATCTCAAGGTGCTTATTAGTACAAATTAAGGGACTTTTGGCTTTGGATGATCAATTAGGGATAATATACTATTGGTTCAGGAGTTGTTTAAAAGACTATGAAACCAAGGCTTCAATTAAGAGTTGTTAAGTGAAAATAGACTTGTCTAAAGCCTATTAGAATGGAGCTTCATCATTAATTGTATTTAGGTATTTGGCTTTCCTATACTTTTGGTCCATATATTCAAAATTACATCTCCTCTAACACCTTCAGTGCTTTAATTAAGGGTTCTCCTTCAAAGACCTTTAATGAGGCTAGGGGAATTAGATAAGGGGATCTTTTATCCCCTTATCTATTCACCTTAGTCATTAAAAACCTTATAAGGATAATTAGTCAGTTTGTGTTTCATTATAAATACAAGGAATTAAAAATCAATCACCTTGTTTTTTTGGATCATCTTATGCTTTTTTGTGATGTAGAACTTGCTTCTCCTAGAAAATGGTGAACATTCTCAACCACTCCTCTAAACTATCTAGATTTAAGGTTAATAGAGATAAGAGTAAGATTTATATTTATACAAATGTTTTGGATGTGCATCATCTTAGCTCTATCTGTAGCACCCCACTCTCGCAAGACACATACCTGACATCTTGAGTGATGTCTGAGAGCATACCCTGCAAGGGTGGCATACTAGCATAGTTAAACACTTGAAACTCGGTACATTTTTTTAACACAAATCATTCACAAACATTTCCCATTTGGAAAGTTATTAAAAAACAGAATGTTCAAATACACATTATACAAAAATCACGGAATTGATACAAAAATAAGAAAGTACAAATGCAGATGCGAACTGATCCTGACCTCTATCTCTTACTCAAATGCATCTCCTATACTCCCGTTAGCCTAACGGGGTGGCTCTTCTGAGCCTGAAAAATATTGCAAATTTTGGGTGAGTTTTGCGAACTTAGATGAGGTAACCAACATCGATGGTTCACCCAATTCATGCATCACATAAATACACATAACATGTAATTTACATCTTTGCATTTTGCATAAATCATCATAAAACTCTCATCACTACATTAATTCATCATTTAGCATCAATTAACACCTTATTCATTTATTTCACATTTCACATTTCACGTTCACATTTGAACCATTTAAACAGTGCATTTCAATCATTTAAACATACATATCAAATGCATATGCAATGCTCATGAGTCTCACTTTCAATTGTTATTATTGTGATCGAGTACCTATAACTGTCCCATATCCATTATAGATACCAGGCTCATTAATAACTATCCCTTGTCCGTTGGGGATACAGGGCTCATTTTACATAGTGAGCCTTTGGCTGTTATACACTTTCTGAGCTTTAAGCTCTTTTTCGGTGCTACTCTAGTCATAACTGCCTTTATGTTTCATGCATTCATGTAATAAAATGCATCAGTCATTTATGTTTAATCAGTCACTTTATTTCACTTTACACATTCACTTTCACCTGTCATCGGACCTTGGTATGACATTCAACATTTAAGTTGAGAAAACACATTTATTTCTTCATATTCACATACAAGGAGCACTTCAAATATCACATTCATTCATTAGAATCATCAGACCTTCATTGTCCGGAATAAGCACAATCAAATCACATTCATTCGATAATTCAAACATAATTTAAAACAGACAATTAATTGAGTGAAACTGTCTAGGTTACTCACAGTACGCTCCAAAATTAGCATTAGCTTCCATGATCTGGAAGCATCTGGATGTGGACGTTCTATCCTATGTATCAACATCATATAATACACATTTACACAATTTATTAATTGCATAATCATATGAACACCCAATCACATACATATGTACATATGTTGTGTATAATGCGTGCTCAATGAAAATCCCAGGTATCCTTCCATTATTCTCATAACATAATCATACATACTTCCAAACTCACATAAGTATCATTTATACTTATGGTTTATAGCTCAATAAAACCATAAAAATCAAAATTCATAACTCACTTATTCAATTCAGATTTTTCCTAAGACACACATTCGGGTCAACTTTACATGATCAATATCATAATGAAAATGAAGTAATTAAAGGGTATTTTCTTCTGGAAACTTGTTCTTATATCTCTTAAGTTTCTAATGATACCAATATCATTCAATTTGGTTTAGTATCCTATGAGTTATGCTCACAATACCACAGACTGTGTATAATTGAACTTTTGGTTAGTTCATGATCATACCCTCAAATTGTACAACTCATAACTTTCAACTCAGTTATATAAAAATTACAAACTTAGTACAAATTGAAAGATAAGAGAATGAAGTACAGCTTTTGTGAAGACACCTTTGTCTGATTCAGACTATATCCATTCATTTTTTTCTGAAAACATCAAGAGTACTATAACCTCAATCCAGACTCAATTTCGCACCAAAATTTAAAACTCTTAGAGACAGAATTAAATTTAGACTTCTTCAATAAAGTTGTAGAATTATGCCTCTCATTTAATATGAATTAATAATCACCTCATTTGGACATCTACAGCTCAAGATAGCATCAAAAAACCAACACATGTCCGGAAGGCATCTTGATACAAATGGCGTTCAAGATGCTACAAAAAGCAACTAGGTAATTTAGAACTGATTCCAAATATGGAAACTTTTCCGATTCTAAATAAGGAAACTTCACCAAATTTGGAAAATGGAGCTAAAGTGCATGTAGATGCCATGGGAAATCATATTGAGGCTGTTCAAGAAAAACAAGATCGTTTAGGTGCCAACATGGAAGGTTTTCCTAATATGAAAAGTTTTGTCGGTCCGGTCACAAGATCCCGAGCAAAGCGTCTGAAGGAGCAACTCCAAATTTATGTGCAAAACCAT
>JAOQMS010043238.1:0-12161 GCA_027563885.1 Erythroxylum longipes
CTAACATAATTGTACATGATAGGAATCTCATTATCATGATCTCATCATGATTTCCTTCATGCTATGTTTTGTATCATTAACCTCAATAATTCAATTTAAGATTAATATCAATTCATATATAAACGAATATCAAGTTAATAAAAAATGCCTTTCACTTTATTAATCAAAACAAAGTCAGTACATAAGTGCTAAAAGTGATTGCCTTTAGATCACTATGAAAGCCTATGAAATTTGGCGCCAAAACAATTTTGGTAACTAGTTTTTTCTATTTGTTATGACAAAACATAGTTTGGTCACTAATATTGTTTTCTTGTTATGACGAAATAGTTTATCGTCACACAATATTTTACTTGTTGTGATAAAAAATTTTGTTAATAAATATCAATTAATTAATGTCTACTTCATATTGCCACAATAACTGAACTATAACTATAGTCACTACTATTCGTAATTTAGTGACAATTTTTTGTGACTAACTATTTTTGTCATCACAGATATGAGTTTTTTTAGTGACAAGACAATTGATTGACACTATTGTTTGGATTATCTGTGATGATTTATATTTTTATCATTAATACAATGGTAATTGTGGCAATTTAGTTTCTTTCATTATTAAATTTTCATTATTAATATATTAATAGTGTTAAAATAAATTTTATCACTAAGTTTTGTCACTAAAAGCCTATGAAATTTAGAGCTAAAATAATTTTGGTGGGAATTAATTGTAATTCTGACAAAATATATGTTCGTAACTATTATTTTCTATTTGTTGTAACAAAACATAGTTTGGTCACTAATATTTTTTTTGTGACGAAACGGTTTACCGTCACACAATATTTTACTTATTGTAACAAAAACTTTTGTCAGTAAATATTCAATTAATTAGTGTGTACTTAATATTGTCACAAGTACCAAACTATAACTATGGTCACTACTATTTGTAATTTAGTGACAACGTTTTTGTGACTAAGTATTATTTTCTCACAAATACAAGGTTTATTGTGATAAAGCAATTAATTGACACTATTTTTGGATTAACTGTGATGATTTGTTTTTATGTCACTAATACAATGAGAATTGTGACAATTTAGTACCTTTACAATTAAATTGTCACTATTAATATATTAATAGTGTCAAAATTTCTTTTATCACCAAGTTTTGTTTAAAAGCCTATGTACTTGCTATGAAAAAAACTTTTATCAATAAAAATTCAATTAGTTAGTGTCTACTTAATATTGTCACAATAACCGAACTATCATTATACGCATTACTATTTGTAATTTTAGTGATAAAAAATTTTGTTGTCACTTGATCAACTTTTTGTTACAAAAGTTATTGTAAATATAAACTTAACAAATTAATGATAAATATTTGTTATTATTATAATATATTAAAATTAACCACTCTAAAAATAAATTTTGTTATTATTGTAAAAAATTTAGAGACCAGAAACTACTTGTCATGATTTTTTCTTCAATATGATTATTTGCAAACAAATTTAAATATTTTCAAATAAAATATTCAAACTACATATATTGATAATCCAAAAGTAATGTTTTACATATTCAATAGATATTTGGTATACATAACTTTGAAATTTCATCAAAAAATCAAAAAAATTAAATGTTTAAATATAATAAAAATCTTGTTCCAAAATATTAAGCAAAACTCTTAATAGTTGTTTTTATCAATGCTCGGTCATTGTCATCGTCGCCTTCTTCATCTTCACTTACTCGATTTGTTTCATCATCATCCATAAAACTATCTTCACCTGCACTGATATTTCCAATTCAACTGCATTTGCACTAATCCCGTAAAGACATTTCTTTTATGCTCTAAAAATACATAATCTATGTTTTCTTAAACAGAACCAATTGTCCTCACTCTATGCAATGACTTTAAAGAAAAACATGGCCCGCAATTGTCACTGTATAGTCTTCGTTTCTTGTCGTACTGGCATTGCTAGTCAAAGTTACCACAAACGGTAATTAAACATAGGAATATAAGACTCTTTACATGTAAAGATTGGTAGTTTTTCACTATTTAAACGATTTTATTGCTTATGGATCTAAGAAGGATAGGAAATCTATGGGATTTGACACCTTGAATGAAAATTGCAGGTAAGTGTCCTATGTAGCAGCTTGTTTAATATCATGACAGTCCGATGTGGGCACCCTACCAATCTGTGGTCCGTGAACATGGCAGCCGCATTTCAGTCACTATCATGACAAGAAGTTTAGGTGATGTTGGCTATACAGTTTTAGCTTATTTCAAGGGGCTTGTTGTTGCTCATAGATATATAGCCACTAAAATGTAGGGCTTACCTAGTGTTCTTCGCTTTCTTTAAGGAAAATCCAAGCCCTCTATATAAAATACACCTAGCAGTGGCATGCATCTTATACAAGAACTTTAACGTAAAGATTCATGCATATAAAACCACACACACACACACACACACAGATATATATATGTTCAGCAACGGAAGCTTAAACCAAGAAAAATATAACTCCAGCCATTTCCTTTCCACCGAAGATTTGGATCTCTCTGTGAAGTATGGAGCTTCTATCCTCTTCCTTAGCACAACCGATGGTGTGTGTGTACATATATATATATATATATGTTCAGCAACGAAAGCTTAAACCAAGAAAAATATAACTCCAGCCATTTCCTTTCCACCGAAGATCTGTATGTCTCTGTGAAGTATGGAGTTTCTATCCTCTTCCTTAGCACAACCGATGGTGTCAACAAGATGCGTAGAGAGAATAGGGACCAAACCAACATTTTAAACCCACTTCATACCTACTTAGTTTCTGGCCATCACAAAGAATAAGGGTCGAGTATTATGGGCGACAGAATATGTGTGAGTTACAGGTTCATGATTAAATGGACCTTATAAACGTGAACAATATGAAGTTAGGTAAGTTTTCGGTAAAATATTATATTTTTCCATTTGGTCCATTTAACCCAAAACCACCACATATAACAAGAAATCAAATATATGAATCATGACGATAGGTCCTCTATAGTAAGTATTATCTTCCATGTATTACATATACAAAATTTCTCATTATTAGCCCTTCAACTTAATGAATAAACCATATGTTTATTCTAGGTCCAACTTAAATGACAGTCCTCAAAATCAATCAAAATTTGTGTGCACTAAATTTATGAGAAAATATCAAACTAAATAAGAGTTCCATTGAATCAACAAATGTACAATAAAATCATATTGTGGAACCAAGTCCCATGTGCACTACGTGATCCTTAAACTGCTTAAGTGGCATGCCTTTAGTTAAAGGATCTGCAATCATCAAATCAGTGCTAATGTGCTCTATGATGACTTTCTTTTCCTTAACACGTTCTCTTATGGCTAAATACTTAATGTCGATATGCTTACTTCGACTTCCACTCTTCTTATTTTTAGCCATAAAGACGGCAGCGGAGTTTTCACAATACAATGGCTTAGAAATTGAATCAATAACAATAAGCCTAGATATGAAACTCTTCAACCATACACCATGCGAGGTGGCCTCAAAACATAATACGAACTCAGCCTCTATAGTGGAAGTAGCAATCAGGGTCTGCTTGGAACTTCTCCAAGACACAGCTCCACTAGCTAGTATGAAAATATAACCAGATGTTAATTTCCTTGAATAAATGCAGCCAACAAAGTCTAAATCGGAGTATCCAACTACTTCCAAGTTCTCAGTTCGTCTGTGCAAAAGCATATAGTCCTTTTTGCCCTGAAGATATCTCAGAACCTTCTTTGCAGCTTTCCAGTGATTAATACCTGGATTACTCTGATATCTTCCTAACATTCCAACAGTATATGCAATGTCATATCGGGTGCAGATCTGAGCATACATAAGGCTTCCTACAGTTAAAGCATATGGAATGTTCTTCATGTGTTCCCGCTCAAAGTCATTCTTCAGGCACTGATTCAAATTGAACCCTTGACTATGGGTGCTACACTTAGTGCACAATCTTTTATCTGAAATCTCTCTAAAATTTTGTTGATATAAGTCTCCTGAGACAAACCCAAAATGCCTTAAGATCTTTCTCTATGGATCTTAATGCCAATGCCATAAGATGCCTCACCCATATCTTTCATATCAAAATTCTTTGAGAGAAATTGTTTCACCTCATATAGCAAACCCCTATCATTAGTCACAAGCAAAATGTCATCCACGTATAACACAAGAAAACAAGTCTTACTCCCACTGACCTTCTGGTATAAACACTGGTCCATTATATTCTCTTCAAAACCGAATGAAGTGATAACTTTATGAAATTTTAAATACCACTGTTGGGAGGCTTGTTTTAACCTATATATGGATTTATTAATCTTACGGACTAAATGCTCCTCATCGCTAGAGGAGAATCCTTCAGGTTGTTTCATGTAAACCTCTTCCTCTAGTTCACCATTGAGGAACGCTGTTTTCACATCCATTTGATGTAACTCAAGATCAAAATGAGCTACTAATGTCATGATTACATGAAGAGAATCTTTCTTAGATTTGGGAGAAAATGTCTCCGTGTAGTCGATTCCTTCCCTCTGAGTGAACCCTTTGGCAACAAGTCTTGCTTTATGTCTCTCAATATTTCCTTGTGAGTCTTTCTTTGTCTTAAATACCCATCTACATCCAATGGTTTTCACACCATTTGGCAACTTAACGAGATCCCAGACTTGATTAGATTCCATAGAATCCATCTCATCCTTCATAGCATTGTACCACAAGTTTGATTCCTTAGAGCTAATGGCTTACGAAAATATTTCAAGATCATTTTTGACTCTAACATTATAATCTGACTCTTGTAGATACACTATGTAATCACTAGGTATTGCTGACCTTCTAACCCTAGTGGATCTCTTTAATGTTGTATTATCATCCTCACAAGGAACTTATTGCTCAACCTGTTGTTCAACTGGTTACTCAACAATTTCTGGTTATTCCTCATTTATAACTTGATCTACTAGATTAGTGTTAACAACTTGTGGAACTTCAGTCCCGCACCCGTTTGAACTTGAGGGGTGTGAATGGCAATCAATCTATCACTTGAACCAGAGGGTTGAGCTTCATAATGGCCACTTTCAGAAAATATCTCTTGAAAATGACCACTCCCACTGATCAAGTCATTCTCAAGAAATTTTACATTTCTTGATTCCACAATTCTAATGCTGTGAGATGGACAATAAAATCTATACCAATTAGACATTTCAACATATCCAATGAAATACCCACTAATGGTCCTTGGGTCTAGCTTCTTCTCTTGTGGGTTGTAAATTCTCACTTCAGACGGGCATCCCCAAACGTTTATATGCCTCAGACTCGGTTTCCAACCTTTAAATAACTCAAAAGGTGTCTTCGAGACAGCCTTAGTTGGAACCTGATTTAATATATACACAGCCGTCTTTAGAGCTTATATCCACAGGAATTGAGGAAGTTTTGTGTTACTCCTCATACTTCTCACCATGTCTATTAAGGTTTGATTTCTTCTTTCTGCCACACCATTCTGATCTGGAGAACCAGGTATAGTGTACTGGGCAATAATCCCATGTTCTTGAAGAAACTTCACAAAAGGACCAAGTGCTTCTCCACTTTCAGTGTATCTACCATAGTACTCTCCACCTCTATCTGACCTCACAATTTTAATCAGCTTTCGAAATTGATTCTCCACTTCAGCTTTAAATATTTTAAAGGCATCCAAAGTTTCATCCTTAGAACGAAGTAAGTAGAGATATATATATCGCGAATAGTCATCTATAAAGGTGATAAAGTATTTCGAACTATTTGCATCTATATCTGGACAACAAATATCTGTATGTATGATTTCTAATAGATTTGTACTCCTCTTGGCACCCCTTTTAGACTTGTTAGTTTTTTCCCCTTAATACAATCCATGCAAGTCTCAAAGTCAGCAAAATCCAAAGTACTAAGTACCCCTTCATTTACTAATCTCTAAATTCTCTTAATGGAGATATGTCCTGAGCTACGGTGCCATAACATAGAGGATTATTCATTCACAACATATCGTTTCTGGAGAAATTTGGAACATAAAAGGTCTTTTCCAAGCACAAAACAAAACCACGGCTCAAAACTAAACTACAAGTGCCGATGGCTTGTCTTGCTACCTGAATAGATGACTTATTCACTTCCCACTGGCTTCCTTAGGTTTTACATACTCTGTAAAGTATTCGAAACATAGATTGTAGAACCAGAATCAATTCACCATGTGTTATGATTAACATTAACCATATTAGACTCATAACAAACAAATAAATTTTGAGCACCTTTCTTCTCGAGCCAGTCCTTAAATTTAGCACAGTCTTTCTTCATATGTCCCCTCTTCTTGCAGAAGAAACATTTTGACGGCTTCTTTATATCGGATTGCGGAGTAATTTTGCCTTTTCCCTTATTCTTGGCATCGTCCTGCCTCTTCTTTCCTGAAACGGTGGACCCTTTCACCATCTTCCATCAACAACCTCTCCTCCTCTTGCACGCACATGGTCAACAGTTCGTTGATCGACCACTTGTCCTTATGTGTGTTATAGGAGATCTTGAAAGGACTGTATTGTTGAGGCAAAGTACATAGAATGTAATGCACCAGGAAAGATTCTGATATTGTAACTTCCAGTGCTTTCATCTGAGCCGCTATGTCCCTCATACGCATGATATGATCACGTACGCCCTTTATTCTAGTGAGCCTTAAGGATGACAACTGCATAATTAAAGTGCTGGCAAGAGCCTTATCAGATGTAGCGAATTGCTCATCAATAGCCTTTAATAGATTTTTCACATTACTATGTTGTTCAACAGAACTACGAATGCCAACAGATATTTTGGTCTTTATGAACGTCACGGAGAAATGATTAGATCTCTCCCACCTTTCATAAAGAACAATAGCTTCTAAAGTGCTGATCTCAGTCGTACTCGGTGGTTCGTTCTTCCTAATAGCATAGTCTATATCCATCCAGCCTAAATGAAGCAGAATTCTCTCCTTCCAAACCTTATAGTTGTCACCTCTCAATTCGGGAATATCATACTTAATATTAGAAATATTGCGTAACTGCAAATTGAGAAATAACTAAAGTGTTACTCAATTAGATTCATCCGAAACGTTATGATAAAACTATTGAATTATGTTCCTTTTCTTAATTCCTGTAGGTAAATTAAGAAATATAATCTGATATTTTATCCTAATTAATCACACAAATATAATAAAATTCCTGTGGGTAGATTTTATCATATCACGTACGATTAATTACAATTAATGTATTAATGTGATCTTAAAACTAAATATATAATTATAATTAATTTGAGATGTTGTGGCTACCCCCAAATAATTAAAATCATATGATCACTAACATTATTTTAAGCTCTAAATTAAAGCCTAAATATTTGCATCAAGTCATAAATAATGCAAATAAATCAAATAATAATGCACAAAATATTTAATCTAGTTTTGCATGTATAATAATTATAAATTTATACACACAAAATTTTCAATTAATCATATGTAATTTGTGCAAAATTAAACTTAAATTCTAACTATAAGATATACATAATTAAAACTTCATACAAGGAATAACCCAAATCATAACATAATAGGTTAGGTCTGAATTAGCCCAATTTATCACTAATATTAACAAAATTAATATTAATAATTTCCTTTTTTATTAAAAAAAGTGAAAGTTGGGGTCGTCTTCAACCTCCAGCCAGGTTGGGCGTAACTCGGCTAGAACCATTCGGAGTCCTGACGCTCGAGACCAACAGAGGACGCCGGCGTGTGCATGGAGGCCAGCGTTGGGACGACGTGGACGTCGCGAACTATACGAGACGTCGAAAAAATCGACCATGCAACGCTCCATGAATGACAATGTTCGAAGCTCCACGTACGGTCGTTGTCCCTCCTCATCCTTCACGGTCCAGACAACATCAAGTGCTCCATGGACGACAAAAACATGACTCTAACGTCTCAAGGAGGTACAAAATGTCGAAAAATTCAACAACCTCAAACATATATATATATACGGCAGACACTCAACCATAATAGAGTAAAACAGAGGCAAACTTTTGGGTGGTTTCTAAGGCAAGACAGAGGTAGTCTATATGCTCTGATACCAAATATAAAATAAACCTACAGTAGCATGCATCTTATACAAGAACTTTAACATAAAGATCCATGCATATAAAACCACACACACACACACACACACATGTTTAGCAACGGAAGCTTAAATCAAGAAAAATATACCTGCAGCCATTACCTTTCCACCGAAGATCTGGATGTCTCTATGAAGTCTGGAGCTTCTATCCTCTTCCTTAGCACAACCGATGGTGTCAACAAGATGCGTAGAGAGAATAGAGACCAAACTAACGTTTTAAACCCACTTCATACCTACTTAGTTTCTGGCCATCACAGAGAATAAGGGTCGGGTATTATAGGCCACAGAATATGCGTGAGTTACGGGTTCATGATTAAATGGACCATATAAATGTGAACACTATGAATTTAGGTAAGTTTTCGGTAAAATGTTACACTCTATGCTCAAAATCTGATCTTTTTCGTTAAGGATCGAGTCTTTCAAAGCATTTCAGTCTCATTTCTCTATTGGGTATTCTCAGAACCTAAATCTGGCAGCCGCCTTTGAACCAGAACTAAAAAGGAACCTATTTTTGCTTTCTATAGATTCTATATCCTTTAGGACCTAATAGTTACAAGCTTATCTTATCTTCTGTTATGGCCTTTAAAGTTCAGGTAGTAGCTGAGATAGTTACTGAAAACTAATGTAAACCTTCAATTTGCAACGTATCTTCATCATTGATCTTCTATTTTTTTAGTTTTCTTCTTTTCAGGAAGCTAACTATAGCTTGCTTGAGTACAAAATTGATCACCTTGGTTCATCATCCAAACGCAGCAGTATGTTCTCCGGAATGCGACCATCTGGCAACCATGTCTCTGAAGAAATGGCTATCAATCGCCGTGAGTCTCTTCTCTTAGCAACTTCTTTGTCTTCTTTCTTTATCTATATTTATATGCACCACCAGCCTTTTTACGTTTGCGTACATACTTTCTCATTTTGTATATGCAAGTCATGAAGTGTTGTTATTTTCCATTTTCAGCTCCCAAGAAGAGGTAGCGAGTACCTTCTGCATATAATCAGTTCATAAAGTACTGATCGCACTAATCCTCTTTAAATTTAATATCTCTTTCACTTTGATGACACTTTAGTTTTCTCTTTTGGGTTTTCTTTTCTTTTGCTATGTATTGATACAAAATTTGAAATGTGGAGGAGTAATTAATTGCCAAACAATAAAATGATAACATAGTAATACAATTAAACCAATCGGAAATAACGAAAAAGAAAAAGAGGAGTTGATATTTGGAAGAAGAGGAACCGTGAACAGTCACTTATTCAAGATACTCGTTATGCGTGGTGTCAACAAGTTGCTTACTTTTCATGGGCGTAGTTCTCCTCTCTGTGTCATTGAAATCTTCTCTCCGCATCTTCCAATTCCTCTACTCAAATACTAACATGTGAATGGCCATTTTTGTTTGTTGAACTTATTGTTCTGATCTTGCTATTTGATGGGTTCTTTACCGAATTAACAGCAACAAGTTTTCTTCTCAAGTTGCCAACTTTTTTCCCCCAAGAACTATTAGACTCAGCTTACACATTCTTTCATGATTTAGTTTAATACATTAGTTTTTTAGCATTACTCTGTTACTATAAACTAGACAGACTCATGGAACTACTCTTTCTAGTGTAACTATTGTTTCTCTGAATATGGAGCAACTCTTTCTCTTACCATCGATTCCCCATTGATAAACTTTGATAAAAACACAGAAACTTGACAGATTTCTAGAGCGCTTCGTCACTGCTTCTCTTTTGACCTCCACCACCCATCACGCACTAGATCATCACACTACCAGTAACTGCTTCTCTTCATTCTGTTCACTTTTAATGGGTTGCTTTTAGATTATAAATCTTTTATCACATATCTTGAATAGCCGAAAACCTCCATCACCTTCACTTGCCGGAAACCTTAATCACCTTCACTTTACTTTAGGCAAAACTGCTTCTTCATGAAAAACGTCTATTCATATAACATATTCCTACACGACTTAACACTTCTTTCTATTTTCTATCTTCTTTATGTTTTCCCTATCTTATATCAAAATCGGGAACTTATATTTAGTATGATTTATGAACTTATATTTAGTATGATTTATGTTCAATTGTTAGCTACGTAGACTAGGAAAATGTAAAGGTATCACCTTTGTTGCACTTGTTGCTTGAGTGTATATAAAGCAACTGTATAAGTGGTTCTGAGTTGGGTGAACTGTGAAATAGTCAAAGTTATTTTTTTAAAGAAAGATCAAAACTAGTATTACGTCTTCCTAATTTTAAAAGTATAATAGGCCTTGATGGATGTTCTCCTATGCAAGTCTTTCGTACAAAACAAGATCATCATCTATCAAAGGGAATTCAGTAAAAGTAATTAAAAAAATAAAAATCAATGGAACGTGTGTTTCTCGTAGATATAACAACTTAGATTACCCGCCTATAGATATTGACCGCTTTGGATTGCCCATCAGGCCAAAGCCCTCAAGGTTTTGCTCTTTCTGCATTTGGGAAAACACGGCTATGGGGAAAAGGTATTCATACCTTTATAAAGCGTACTTTGTTCTCCTCTCCAACAGATGTGGGATCTCACAATCTACCCCCCTTAGGGCCCATCGTCCTCGCTGGCACAACGAGTTGGGAACCAGCTCTAATACTATTTGTAATAGCCCAGACTACCCGCCTATAGATATTGTCCGCTTTGGGTTGCCCATTAGACTAAGGCCCTTATGGTTTTGCTCTTCCTTCATCTGGGAAAACAAGTCTATATAGAAGTGGTATCTATACCCTTATAAGGCGTACTTCGTTCTCCTCTCCAACCGATGTGAGATCTCACAGTAGAACTATCTTCCCCAACTACTTATGAATTAAACAAAAGCTAGCTTTTAGTCAATCTTTACAGATGAGAAAAGGTCATGCACAAAAAAAGAATGACATGAGGAGGCCTATGGTGCTAGTAATAATCAAGGTTATTGTTGTTATCGTTAATTTGAGTATATAGAGTGAAAACTGACTCAAAGATATTAATTTGTTTTCTCATGATTTTTTCTACTTGTTAACTTCATTAATTTCTTTCTTATAATTTGTTTTAGTTGCGTATGTTGCTTGTTCCTAATATGAATTTATTTTCAAAAGTGCAAGTGGTTAATGTTGGAATTTATATGTGAAACCGCAAGATGATTAACAATGGTAGATCTTTATCAAATAAGGATGACGAACAAAATGAACCTAGTATAGTAAAAGAGTCAGAAGCTATAGAGGCTCTTAATCAACAGTCTAACGCTATAGTTGGAACTTCAAATAATGCACCTAGCCTAGAAGGGCAAGTTACTAGTACTGGTAACATGATCCTCAAAATTATATGATTAATGTACATTTAAATTTTTAATATAATATTTCATATGTCTATTAAAATTTATTTTTAAATAGAAAATGAAAATTCTAAAAAACCTGGATGAGGACCAACAATCAATGCTAGACTTGCCAAGAAGAAAGCTGAAAGAAAACAAATTGATATTCAATTTCCTTCTCTATACTATAAGGTATGTGCTAAGCATGCTAGCCTTTTCAAGTCGGAAGTTACTATATGCATTCGACAACTTGCACCACTTCGTGTCCCTAGTTGGAAAGAGATTTTAAAGGATGATAAGAAGGTAATGTGGTTATTTTTAAAGGTATGACCCTTTTTTTAATTGCAATAGAATTTAGTTTAATTGCAATAGAGTTTAATGCAATAGAGTTTAATTTTGTTGTTGCATTGAATTTGCTTCTTAATTTTCTTCACTATATTTTTTATATGAATTTTAGGAGAAATTCAATTTCTCAAATCAGGTGCAATCTTACGTGATGCAACAAGTGCATGCACAATATAAAAATCGACATTATCATTTGCTCAAAAGCTATCTCCAGAGCAAAGATTGATCAAAGGATATGGAGGAAGGTGATTGGCAATGGTGGATTGAGAATAAATGGGAGACTCTCAATTTTAAGATAATTTTAAAATATAAGTACTTTAACTTATTTTGTTAGTTGT
>JAOQMS010043239.1:0-12161 GCA_027563885.1 Erythroxylum longipes
ATAAAATTGATGTATTCTTACAACCATTGATATTTGAATTGCAGCATCTTTGGGAATATGGTGTTAAGACATATGATGTGTCTCTGAAACAAAATTTTGTGTTGAGAGCAACTTTGATGTAGACAATTAGTGATTTTTTGGCATATGCCATGTTGCCTGGATGGAGCACAGTAGGCAAATTGGCTTGTCCTTGTTATGGCAATGATTCTGATGCGTTTTATCTTCTAAATAGAGGCAAAATATGTTGCTTTGACAACCACAGAAAATTTCTTCCTCCAGATCATCCATTTAGGCTCAATAAACAAAACTTCATTAAGAATAGTATGATAAAAACACCTTCTCCCCCTCACAAAGCTGTTAAAGAGATATTGCAGGAGATTGAGGAATTAGGCTTGCTGAAAGTTACATAATTTGAAGCTGATAAAATTAATACAAGCATTAGTAGAAACTTTGGCTGGAGAAAAAAAAGCATCTTTTGGGATTTGCCATATTGGAAAACTAATTTTATACATCATAATTTAGATGTGATGCATATTGAAAAAAATATTTTTGACAATTTGTTCAATACCATTATGAACATTGAAGGGAGGACAAAAGACAAAGTAAAATCACGAGCTGATTTGAAACTTTTTTGTAGAAGGAATGTGATACATAAAGATCTTCGCACCTATAAATACCCGAAATCATGTTACACTTTGGACAGAAAGCAAAACGAAATATTGTGTGAATGGTTGAAAAGTCTAAAGTTTCCTGATGGTTATGTTTCAAACATGGCAAGATGTGTGGACATGAGGAAGTACAAATTATTTGGGATGAAAAGTCATGATTGTCATTTGTTTATGCAAAGGCTAATTACAATTGCATTTCGGGAATTGCTACCGCATAAGGTTTGAGAAGTAATAACAGAATTAAGTTTATTTTTCAAAAGCTTAACATCATCTGAAATTAAGTTGGCTGAAATGGAAAAACTAGAAAGGAAAATTCCAGTAATTTTGTGCAAGTTAGAAGGGATATTTCCTCTAAGTTTCTTTGACTGTATGGAGCATCTACCTGTCCATTTAGCACACGAGGCCAAACTAGCTGGTCCAGTTCAATATCGTTAGATGTATCCATTTGAGAGGTACATAATTCAACAAAAATGATTGTAATTGAAGTCATATCATGTTTTAATAACTAAATTCGTATAACCCCATTTGCATCACTTGAAGAAAATGTGAAAAATAAGGCTAAAGTTGAAGGTTCGATATGTAATGCTTATTTAGTGGATGAAGCTAGTACATTTTGTTAGCCGCATGTTCACACAAGAGAACGAAAAGTTCCTCATAATGACGATAGGGGAGGAACTAGTGATGTTGATGATAACTTATCCATTTTCACATATCCTGGATGAACATATGGATGTTCAATGAGAAGAATGTTAATAGAAGAAGAGATTGAGACTATCAAGAGGTTTAACCTTTCGTGCAGTAAGTTGAAATTGATTATTTGAGTTTTGAATTTTAGTGTTATTCATAACTGAAATACATAATAATGTTTTTAGATTATTCGAGGAATTGTTACTCGAACTCATGCCCGACAAAACACAAGACGTTATCAATAAAGAAGTTGGAAGACACTTTCCTCGATGGTTCGAGCAATATGTAAGTTTTCACTTACAAATATTAAAATGATTGAATTATAAGATTTAAGTGTTCAAACCACAATATATTGTTTAATATGTTATTTTCTTTTCTGTAGGTCTTAGGAAATCCAATAGAGAACAAGTTCATATGTGATCTTGTGAATGGACCTTTGTGAAATGTTAAATCGTATCCAGTGTATTTCATTAATGGGTATAAATATCATACAGAATATCATGGTCATAGTGTGGCAACAATAAATAGTGGAGTTTGCATACAAGGAGAATTGATGGATTACTATGGCAAAATTATTGAGATACTTGAAATTGAGTACCCTAAAATTATTGAGATACTTGAAATTGAGTACCCTGCATTGCCAATAAAGCAAAGTGTGATATTTAAGTGTGAGGGGTTTGATCCAACTCCAAATTTTGGTACAAAAGTGCATAGCTAATACAATCTGGTTGAAATCAACAAGTGAAGAAGATTTCGACATTTTAAACCTTTCATATTGGCAATGTAAGCGATTTAGGTGTACTATGTCCCTTTTCCAAATTGACGACATGATAAGTTAGATTAGTTGGCCGTTTGCAAAGTTAAACCTAGAGGTGTTTTTAAATCACGTGGAAAAGGAGAAAAGAGAGTTGAAAGTGAAGTGTTTCAAGAAGATGCTTATGAAATAAATGCCACCAAAGAGAAGACATGATATGTTGTGACCAAGATTCAGACCACGATTCAGAGGTACTTACTATACAGATGAAGCATCTCATGGTGTATCAGCTAGAACAGAATCACCTCCTCCCCCCCCCCAGCTACTACACTTGTAGATGAGGCATCACCTTCCGTAGATGCTGCTACACCATCCATCACCCCTACATCATTTACTACCCCTATACCAACAGAGATATCAGGGGTAAACAATGATGATGAAGGAGGCGGCCACCAGTCTAGAGCTGAGGGTTCTGATGAAAGAGCTTACGTTACAATTGTCAATAATATGTAAGTGAAAATAAATGAAATATTATATGTTTATAATTAAGTTTTAATTTTCAAAATGATATAGAATTATTTGTTTTTATATTAGGTCCATTCCATCTGGACCGTGCTTAAGAAATATGTCCTCAAAATTCAAAAAGAAGATTGATATTAAGGGTTATGTATGGAAGAATATCTCTCAGTCGACAAAAGAGTTTTACTATCAGGAGTTTGAGTTACAACAAAAATTATTATTTTCTTTTTTAATTAACAGTTTTATACATTAATTAGGTAAATCTTATTACATCATAAGTATTAATCGAATGTTTTTCCTTTTGTTTCAAAAAGAATTTTTTTGAGATTCTCAATTTGACGCGATCATTTATAGACTATGGGAGAAACAAATACCTACACGTTATCGCGATTTTGTTGCTGCGATACACAGGGTCGGTGTATGACTGCCATACATTTCTGAACAAACATGGAGACGTTGGCAGCAGTATTAGACATCACCTGAGGCAATGTCCATTTTAGAGCGTAATTCGACCAATAGACGTGGTGGACCGGGGAGAGAGAGTTTTCCCATACATATGGGAGTACCTATTACCCAAGAGCATGTAGAGAGATTTGTAAGTATCCACACTTTACATTTATATTCTCATTTCTTTGCTTTGTTGTATTTCAATTGAATTTTATGTGTGAATTTTAGAATATCAATATGTGTTTCTTGTTGAGAATGATAATGTTATAAATGTCTGGTGCCATATATGACTGTGTTTTTTAGTTTTTTTTCTTTGCTCAACAGGGGGTAGATGTCATAAAATTAGAGGAAACTCTGCCGAAATTTTTATAAATTCTAATTCACTTATAATTTTTTATTCTTATGAAGGAAAAGTCTTTAGGCATGAGGCCTACACCCTGTCAGCTCTTTTTGCACACTCACACTAAGAAGCATGACGGTGTGACATTCATCAACAGCCATTGTAGAGAACTCAATGTATGTGAAATTTATGGTTTAATATTAATGCTTAATAATTATCACTTACCAATATAAACATTGCCTTCTGATAGGACCAAATACAAGAAATCATTCAATAACAGTCTCAGCAGTATAAAGATGTTAATGAGACTCAAACCTATCTTCATGCAGTGGGTGGTAGGGACCATCAGGGAAGGATATTCGGCTTAGGTTCATTTGTGAATATATGTTATTCACAATCCTCCACGTCCAATACAACAGCATCTAGTAGGCAGTCCACAAACAATAAAGTCTAAGAATTTCGGAACATAGTGCAGACATTGGCAACTCAGTTATAATAGTCGTTGGATTAGTTGCAACAGTCGATGCAGTATATAGCTTAGCTCTATACTGAGGTGGATGAGTTGAAGGGTAGGAGTAGCACCTCATTGCACCAATTAGAGCATCCTCCATCTCCAAATTAATGGTGTACTTTTGGTCATTTTAGTTTAATTATGAAAACTTATTATGTACAATTTAATGTTTTTATTATCAATTAATATATTTTCAACTTTATATCATTAATCAAATTTATGTTTAAAAAATTAAATGTATACTATTACTTTAATAGTTATTTAAATTATGCATTAATTATAACATCATCAAATAAAATTTATTGACGGTATTGACAGCATATTGTTAAAAAAATTTCAGAATTATTTACCGATAAAAAACGGAAGATCCATGAGTACAATCCGTCGGTAATCACAGACGGAAAAACCACTTCCATTCGTAAACTTAACGACGGAATTACATCCGTCGGTAGTCACAGACGAAATAACCAACCATATTCCGTCAGTAATCATAGACAGAAAAACCAACCATACTCTGTTGATAATCATAAACAGAATAACCAACAACAAACTGTCTGTAATCACAGATGGAACAACCGATCGTATTCTGTCAGTATTCACATACGGAATAATCAATTCTGTCTGTAAACTCACCGATGGAAAAATGTGAACTGTTGGTAATGTTTGAACAATATTACCGATGGTTTACACTAGTATGTCGGTAACTTTACTGATAGAATAATTACCATCGGTATATATTTACCGATGGTAATTATTCCGTCGGTAAAGTAGTGTAAACCATTAATAAATTTACTGATGATAAAATGACTCTCTGTCGGTAAATTTAACAACAGAACATTACCTTCCATCAATAATTATTAGCTGCGGCCGTTTCTACGACGGTCTTGTCTGTTGGGAATGTTCGTCGATAATACTACTTACCGATGGAATGCAAATGTTTTCTATCGGTAATGTTCGTCGCAAAACGACATTTTTCTTGTAATATTTTATCATACAATATTTTGATTCTACATAAAGCATGAAATTAATATCTACTTTATTTGAGTCTAATTATATTAGTTTTCTATCATTAATAATTGATTTCATTAATGATATTTGAAAACTATTTTCAAAGTGTTATTTTACCTTATCTAAGAATTTCTCAAATCAATATTAATCAAGAACAACAAAATGTTATTTTCTCAAAAAAAAGAACATTGGAGCATTCTCCCTAATCACCTTAAGGTAATTAATCATATATTTATCACTCAACTACCTCCATATCGGTCATGTTATATATCCAATAACTATTGATTAAGCTACCCTTAACTAAAATATATCACATATCAAAATATAGCAATCATTGCATGAGGTACTTTGGAGATCTTAAGCTAAAGGATCACTTATATAATCATTACAATAAGAATCTCTATAGATATACAAGCAATGTTCCAAATGGAATTATCATAAAAGGTCAGTTAAGTGAATTTGTATTCTGATAAGTTCCTACATGTTTATGATAAAGCAAACATACATAGGAGATACTTTTAATTCGAATAAAATGACAAGGACCTGTCAAAGTTTAAAACAATAATAGGAGGCTGCAAAGCAAGAGGAGCCTATTATACTATAGGACCCTGTTCAAGCAATAGGAGCCTGTTAAGTGATAGAAGCCTATTAAATGACTGGTGTCTGCTAAAGGATAAATCCATTTAAGACAATTTAAAACAGAAGGTGCTTGTTAAAATGAAAAGAAAAATAGAAGGAGCCTATTATAAAAGCGAAGGAGCCTCTTTATGAAATGAACACACACACAATATAATGTGGAAATATAAAAGTTAAAAGAAGAGAGAGAAGAACGTAGTCAATTTATGTTGGTTTAGCTTACAACTCAAGCCTACATTTTGTCCCCGAGTATCCAACTTGAGTGTTTCACTATGAAAATCCAAGTAGGAATTTGACGAGCCTCTTCAAGCTCACGAGTACATATTTTTTAAGGTTCTCCAACCTTCCACATTAGTAGTATTTATCGAGCCTTTACAAGCTCACAAGTATATATTTTTCAAGGTTCTCCAACATTCCACACTAGTAGTATTTTGCTAGCCTCTACAAGCTCTCAATAAATAAAGAAGTAATTTACTCCATATAAGCTTCAATGATCTCTTACAAAAAGAATTGTCACTTTTTAAGGCACATGAGATTTTGATTAATATAGGCCTTTTGGGAATATTGATGCTTCTGAAGTATCTCAAAAATTTTGCCTTCTATCCCCCATTTGTAAAATGAAGTAGATTTTCTTTAAATAGGCATCTTCTTCAAACTAGTCGTTGCTTCTCTTATTGATAGGTGTGCATTAGGATATGTTTTTATAGGCAATTGGCATGTGTTTTCTTGCATAATTGTTGTTATTGTTCTAGTTTAGGATTCATTTTGTATGTTGTCATTAAGTTTGATTTCCATTGTTGTTCTTGTGTGTTTAATGCTAATTGAGGGTAAGAATTAACTATTTTGTATAGGAAAGAAGAGGGAGAAACTTGGAAGTTGAACAAAAGATCAAAAAAGAGAAGACAAGGAGAGTGCATCTGTGTGTGATTCCCATGGTCATGGGAATCATGCAAATTCCCACGGACGTGGGAATTGTAATCCGAGGCAATCTACGAGGCTTCATTAAACCTAGGGTTTTTGGACTATAAAAACATCATTAAGCCTCCATCTTCAAGAGAGACGAGACCCACCTGTAGAAACTCCTTCCTTGAGCAAAGAACACATGTTTGGAGAATTAAGGAAGGATTGAAGACAAGGATCATCATCAAGATTGGGCAAAATAGCACATCAACACCAAAATTTCAGATTTTGGCAAAAAAGACAAGGAGTCTTTCTATTTAATTTTCTGTAATTTTAATCTCTTCTATTCTTTATTAAAATGGTTTATTTGATTGTTCATGATGTTATGGAGACCATGTTAGGCTTATTTCATTTTAAGGATTGCTTTTGAATTATTTTGTCAAAACTCCTATTTTATTGAATTGAATACAATTGTGTTGATTGTTGTTCTTAATTGTCATCTTGCAACAAATCGAGAGAGTGAGTGAGATGAAATTTGTGTAGGATTGTACAATGAGAGTTGGCGACCTATAGACTAGCAATTATCATATCAATTGAATAGTTAAAAGAGAGATCTCGATTAGTCAATTGATCACCCATGGGATAGTTTAATAACTAGTTCAATCGGTAGAGTCATTGGGTAGGTTGAGAGATTGTTCAATCAATTCCTATTAATTTGATTAGGGACAAATAGTTACACCTTGAGAGAGGGTAATTAGTACATTCAAAAATCTAGGGTAAGACACAATTCAATCAATAAAATAGGAGGGAGATAAAATAAGGAAAAAGTAATCTCTAGCATTTAGATTCTTGAATTCAAATTTTTTGAAATTACGGTATTGTCCATTGTTTACAATAGCCATTTAATTTTAGTTTAATTTTTCAGATTATTTGCATTTAACAATTTTGTTTCTTAAACAAATTTGTATCTAAATTAAGTGATGTGTAGGCATCAATCCCTATTGGATCAATATCTGCTCTTTTTACTACAAGTCACGACCCGTTCACTTACGATTTTTTGAGCGTAAAACAAGTAGATAGGTTTTACCATCAACAAGTTTTTAACATCGTTGCTGGGGATTGATTGTTGAGCATCGTGTTTGATTTAGATTACTTTTATTTAAGATTTTTTGATACTTTTCCTTGTGTTTTTGCAGGTGCATGAACACAAGGAGTACACGAAGGACGAAAGAAGCTATAAAGGACAAATTTCTCGACATTAAGAAGCATTGAAAGAGAAATAAGAAGGGCAAAGCATCTAAATTTCTCAAATCGAGATATGAATGAAGAAGGAGAGCAAAGAGGACTGGAAAGGACACTCATGGATTTCATGAGGCCAGGGTTTAATCCTCAAGGAGTGGCGAGGCCGGTAGTTCAAGCAAATAATTTTAAGATAAAGCCGGAGCTACTCAATATTCTTCAAAACAGTGTGCAGTTTACGGGCTATCCAATAAGGACCCAAATGCCCACATCGCAAATTTCTTAGAAATCTGTGACACATTCAGATTCAACAGAATGTCTGATGATGCAGTGAAGTTGTGACTATTTTCATTCACGTTGAAGGATCGGGCTAAAGCATGGTACAATTCTTTAAATCCAGGCCAGATCATGAATTGAGCAGCTCGCCAAAGCATTCCTTGCCAAATATTTTCTGTTAATGAAGACAACAAGGATTATCAAGGAGATAACAATTTTCTAACAAAATGACAAAGAATCTCTCTACGAAGCTTGCAAGAGATTTAAAGAACTTCAAAGAAGTTATCCCCATCATAACCTCCCGAAGGAATTTCTGCTTCAAACATTTTATAATGGAGTGAATCCGAGCACAAGGGGAACAATTGATGCAACAGCTAGAGGTTCACTGATGAGGAAGACGGTAGAAGCAGCTCATGATTTATTGGAGGAGTTGGCAAGTAACAGCTACATGTGGTCGAGCGAGAGGAGTAGACAAGGAAAAAAGGAACAAAAAGGTATGATACCTATTGACTCAGTTACTTCCTTGCAGGCTCAAATCACGACTTTGACAAAGCAGCTAAATAACATGCAAGCAGTGTCCACCTCAGCAGTTAAGGCAATGCAAGCACAATGTGAGCTGTGTGAGGAGAACAACCATAGCTCAGTGGAATGTTTCCTATTAGGAGCTAGCAGGATCAAACAGGTAAGCTATTTAGGCCAGCCGCAGCAAGGTAATAACCCATATTCGGACACATATAATCTGGGCTAGAAAAACCACCTGAATTTTTCTTAAAGTAACAATAATGCAGGTGTTCAACAAAGACCATAAGGACAGCCAAGAGTCCATCAACATCAAATCGGAGCATTGAAAAGCAAAATGGATAAGATGATGGAGGTTTTGGCGTCCAAATTAGTAGTACAAGAAGAGAATTATAAAAGGTTGCATGCAAGCCAGGAGGAAAATTAGAAGAGGATGGAATCAAAATTCAATCAGATTTTGAAGAATCATGCATCATCCATCCACAATCTAGAAGTTCAAATAAGCCAACTAGCTAACGCTTTATCTTCGCAAAATGCAGGTAGTCTACCAAGCAACACTAAGGTGAATCCGAAAGAAAGAATCATGGACATTACTCAGATAGAGAAAGAAGAAAGTAAACATGGGGAGAAAGATGGAAACAAGCAAGAAGAACAAACAGTGTTGGAAGTCCTTCCAAGTGGACTAGTAAGTGAGTCGATTAAGGAACTTCAGTTTGGACTTCCACATCAAATTTTTACTTAGTGGAAGCCATCTTCAAGTGAAGTAGCTCAGAATTCTAAGGAAGGGGAGTTAAGCGAGATGACATACATAACAAATCAACTCCAGACAAAGCTCATGTTAAAGGGGTCATTGAAAGAAAAGGTTATCAATCACATATCAGGAGAAAGTCCGCATGTAGCACAGAAGAAAGAAGACCCAGGAGACTTTTTCATTTCGTATAGTATAAATCGAGTTAAAATAGATCGAGCATTTGTGAATTTGGGAGCAGGTATCAACATGATGTCGTACTCGTTCAATTGAAAGTTAGGTCTAGAAGAGCCAAAGCCAACTAAGACATTAGTGAAAACAGCTGACAGGATAGTGCATTTACTGAAGGGGATCATCAAGAATGTGCAGCTACACATTGATAAATTTGTCGCTCCCTCAGATTTTTACATATTGGATATTAGTCAAGACAAGGAAACCTTGATGGCTCTTGGGTGACTGTTTCTAGCTACTGCTCGTGCGATTATTGATGTTGATGGGAGCGAGTTAATACTGAGAGTAGGGAAGGAGCAGTTAACATTCAAGGTGTCAAAGAAGAATTATCGTCCTACTTTACCCCCAACGGACATCAAGGAAACTAAACTCCAAGAAGGATGGGAAAATATTGAGGACCCCAAAAATGCATTCAAAAAGAAAAGAACGCATAAGAGAAGGCAAAGAAAGGAAAACAATGATGAAGGCGAAGCCCAAAATAAGGTAGCCCCTATACAAAGTCTGAAATCAGTTTATGCACCGCTATCATTCTAGTCATTTGAACTGCCATGAGTAAGAAGGAGAGTCGAGCTACCGACGATAATAAAAGCGCTAAATGGGAGTCAACTAGCCTTTGTTTGTTTTTGTTTAATTAATGTCATTTGAATTCTTTAGTTATTGTCATATTTGAATTGAATTTGATTGATGTTTGTGTTGATTGAGTTTGGATTTCAATATATTATCTTTTCAAATTTCTTATTAATTATATTATCTTGATATGTTTATAGGTTTTGGGATCATGAAGAAAGCATATAAGCTTGGAAGAAGGTTTAAAATTGTGAGGATCACCAATTCCCATGTTCGTGGGAATTGTGGTGATTCCCACTAGCGTGGGAAATCACTCCAGAAAGTTTCTGGAGAGAAAACCCACATCTGTGGGAATTGTGGTGATTCACAAGGATGTGGAAAATCTCTCTAGAAAGTTTCTGGAGAGGAATCCCATGCTTGTGGGAATTTTGGAGATTGAATCCCATTCAGGAGGAAACTTAAAGTTTCCACCCTTTTCTTCTCTCATTCATTTTTCAAAAGTTCACTCCCTCTATCTAGAACACGATTTTCTCTCCTTCCACTCTCGAAAAATCTTCATTTTTCATCTAGATTCTTGGTATTTTCTTTATCCCTTTCCATTAATCTTACATTCCTTTATTCTTTTCATACATTAATCATTCAAAAACACAAGGATTTAGGTGAGATTTTATTTTCTCTCTCTAAAATATGAATTTCACTCTCTCTTTTTCGTTTTTGCAGATTTTCTTCTAACAATGTCTCCACCAAGGATGATGAGGGTTAAGCAACTGGTTGACGAGCTCCGCCTTCAAGTTTCCGGCAAAGGAAAACCTAACTTAGCGGCAACCTGTCTAGTCCCATTTTCGATTTAATCAGAACAAGAAGGTGCACACTTTCGTGACTTTAGGAATAGAGCATTAGTTACTCCTAGGTATTTGGATTTTGAAGTGTTAGAAAATATAGGAGTGAGACGCCGACTTGAACAATTATCTGTAAACATAGGGTATAATAGATTTGTTTGGTACCATGTACCTATTTCTGCTACCATATCTTTAGAGTTTTTCACAACAGTTAGGTATAATTCTAAAATGGATTTGTTTTGGTTTAGGTTAGGTGGAAATGTTTTTAAACTTGATTACTCTACATGCGTGAATTTTTTAACTTGTTGAATACAAAAATCTTAGATGGTCATGCTGATTTTGACGTGGATGCTTATTGAACCACTCTCACAGCTGAAGAACATTTCAATTCACTTAATACACCGAACTCTCCAACATGGAGTACTGAGCATTTGCTATTGTATAAATTCATGTGCCTAACTGTGTTTAATAGAACGGAAATCAATAAATGCTCAGCTAAAGAACTTTTCTTTTTATGGTGCATAGATATAAAGCTTAAAATCAATACTCCTTGTAGAATTTTTTGATCACTAGTGAGTGTGATTAATAAAAAGAATACTTCTTTTGGGATGGCTCATATTGCTTCTATTTTGGTTGTATTTATAATGTGAATATGGAGAATTTGCATATTACTCCCCACAATATGTTTAACATAGTTTATTTGAGATACTATGAGATTGTGGAGGTCCAATCTATGAACCTTCACAATCCTCAGACGCGCACTGCAGTGAGGAGCAGGAGGGGAATCAGTGTAGTGCGCGTCTGAGGATTGGAATGTGCTTAGGCATACTGTATGTGCTTCATGTCAGCAATGATGCTTTGTCTTAGCAATGGAACCACATTTGTGTCACTCTAATAAATATTGCCATGAGATTCTGTCTTGTTAATTGGAATTAGATTGAATACATGCTTGAACTCAGATTAGGCTATTTGAGTAGAAAGTGAACCATACAGAGTGATGAAAAGTAGTTGGTTACATAAGCTTAGTCACAAATTGACAATTGAACAATGACGTAGTGTAGAGATGCATAATGAGTTTTCATTTGAGCTAAAGTGAGGATTGGGCCATATGAATTCATCTAGAGTCATTTCATTTCCTTGTTCAGTGTACTTCCATATGTTACTACCTTCAGAACTTGCTTTGAATCAATTTGAGTCTACTGGATGCATGCTTAATAGAGATGATCGAGGTCCTTTTTCTTGCTTTAACACTTGGCTTAAATGACCCACCTT
>JAOQMS010043240.1:0-12160 GCA_027563885.1 Erythroxylum longipes
ATTCCAACATTTACTTTAATTGTCTTGTAATTTTAATTTCTCCATTTCTGATTACCAATACCAAGACTAAGGATAAGTCAAACAATACGCAAAAGCAAGACAAGTTTACATCTTATTCACCAACATAGTCAAATTAATTCAACTATACAATAACTCCAATTTGATTTGTTTCTAATTCAACTGATATGCCCCTAAGAGACATTTCATAGAACAATTAATAGGCAACATGAATTATCTCTAACTAATAACAAAACAACTGCCTTTTTTCATTGTTTACTAACAACAACACATTCAAACCACAAATAAACCAACAATTCAACGTAAAAATGCATAAACCAACATTCCAAACAAAACACACCCACCCACCCACGGTCATATATATAAGCATTTAACACCTTCATATTTTGGAGAGAAAATAAACTCAATAGTTTCGTTACCTGAAAATGATGTAGGATGGATAAAAAAGATGCAAAAATCGAAGGTGGAAGCTTAAGAGGAAGAGGACCAACGGCGTTAATGACCGGAAGAAGAGAGAAAATAACAAAGGGAAGGGAGAAGGGGGGCTTCGAGTTTGTTAAGTATGTGAATAAAATGACATCGTTTGGATCGTTTCATTTTATGAACAATTCGACAGTTACCGATATAAACATAGTTCTGTCGGTATTTTACAGATGGAATTGTGATTCCATCGATATTTAAGATACTTATTTTTCCCACGAGCTATTGCCACCTACTTTTATGATAGACTTTACTATTTCGTCGCTATATTCTGTCAGGAAACAAACAAGAATATTTTCCCTCTATTTTTACCGACAGATGTTTTGGCAGTCGCAAAAAAAATGCATCAAATTTACTGACAGATAATCCATTTTTGTCAATAATTTACTACAAAAAGCTTTTCGCCGGCAATGTTCATTCGGTAATTTGTTATTTTCTTATAGTGCCCCAGATGATGTTCATCATCAAATTAACAAAAGGATCATGATGTTCCATAACCTTTATTTCTTTCGACTTTGCCAGTTTGACATGAGCATCATTGTCAACTGGAGATGTTGGAATGTAAAATTTCTAAATTGAAGAGGAATTTGAATACTCTGCTTCAATTCATAAGGGTGATACCTCCATATCCATTGACATTAACTGCTACATTTTTTATGAATTTGTGCATAAAGACGATAAGGGCACTGAGGATAACCATTTTTTACCTATAAAAGTATACCTTAATTTTTATCCTTAGAAAACCAATTTAAGCCTTAATCTTCTTTTCTTTCATACCAACCTTGTTACAAGCTACTTTTACCCTTTTTTTGTTGATGTCCTTAATAATTTCGATCTCTTAAGTTAAAGGAATTATATTAAGCTTATTTGTAGAGGATTTTGACTATTTCTGTGAAAAGTAAATTAGTTAATTTTAGTTGCAATTTGTTGATTTTTTTTTATCTTTTATAGAATAGGGGAGATATATAAGAAAAAAAAGGAAATATCCTCTTTGATGTTCTTTTCAAAAAAAGAAAGAAAAAACGATTAGAGGATTGAAAAGAATGTTATTTGAATCAAGTGAGTTTTGGACAAAATTGAGTTAAATCTTGTGTTTTATTTGAATCAACTGAGTTTTGGATAAAATTTAGTTAAATCTTGTATGGATAAGTTTGTATGATTTTTATTCATATTTTAGTTAAGCCACATTACAACCCTTATCAAATCCCTTCGATTTATGCATTAAATTGATTTTTCATTAGTGGTGGAGAAATGATTTATGAGCATATTTATATAAATAAACTCACTATACTTTGATTTGATAGCTTAATAAACCTTAAACACTTTGAGTGTATAGAGTGAAATCCATGAGAGGATGTCAAGTTTTATTTCATTTGATTTTTATGGAATTGATAAGATGTTATGCTTTCATTCTAAAAATTATCTTATGAGTGCTTATTCTCTTAATTGTTATTTTATCTTAAAACTTTAATGTGTATTAGCTTTTGGTATATTTCTGGATAACATGAAAGATGATAAGATGTTATTATGAGGATGATTGATATATGAAATTGATGTATACTTGAAGACAAGCATGAGTCCAGCATGGGGGCATATGATATGATATTATTTGGTCACGTTAATTGAACCTATCTCCTTTTTTTTTAATTTTGGAGCTTAAATGAGAAAATTAATACTTATTTTGTTTTAGGATGGAGTATTATTGGTTAAAATCATGAATTTTGGAGAAAAAAAAGTAGATAGATTACTGCAATAGATAAGGGAGATCACACCAAATGCCATATTCACCTTAAGAGTTTGAATTCAATTATAAAACTTATCTTCCAGCCCTATTATGTAAGGATTTGAATTTGTTTAGAAAGGAATCTCTACAAGATAGGAGGAATCTAGTTGTTAGGTAGGAAAAGGAGAGGAAAACATTTCTCCATATCATCCTATTTTCATTTCTATGTAATTTTCTCTCCATTTATCATCTTTTCTTCTATTTTTGGTAGTGGAACTAAAGTCATGTGTGGCTAAATCCAAATATTCGGATTCAAGGGAATTCAAAACTCCAATTAGAACCTTATGAGGTTTTGTTCTAAACTTACATTTATGTTTAAATTTAGGTCTTTCTTTTTTATATTTCATGAACAATTAATAATTATTGAACTAAAATTAATTACATGTTGATTATTTTATATCTTTCCATGAATTCAGTAATTCACTCTTGTCATCAAGCATTGATTCAAGTAACAAATAGTTTATTTATGAAATTAAATATTTAACTTATGAGAAATAAAAAGAATTAAATTGAATATTTGTAGCTATCTTAATTATTTAATTTAAGATTTATTCTATTTTACTAAACTTATTGCTATCATTTAATTGACATGAAATGTTATCATATCCAATTAATTTATGGTAAGTTTTTGTTTGAATGTTGAGTTTAAATCTATCAATTTAGGAAATTTTAAGACTTGTTATGGCTATCCTAAATAAGTTTCGGACTAACATCTTAAATTATGAAAATTATTCTTTTTAGACCAATGATTAATGTTACAAGACTAAAATACATTTAATCCCCTGCGTTTTATCCTTTGGTACGTTATGCCCCCTCTATTTTAAAAGTGGACTTATTACCCCCTTTGACGACCAATCAAAGGCGCTTAGAATTCAAAAAGACTTTTTTATCTCTCTATTATGATAACATCACCACAACTATACATGTTGCATTTTTAGACAAAAATACCCTTTTAGTCTTTTGTTAACTAAAATACATTAGGCCCCTATATTTTTTTCTTTATTTCATTATGTTCTCTATTTCAAAAACAAAAATTATTTGAAGCATGGATTACATTTTGACCGTTAATAAATAAAAAAGGAAAAATTTACTAAAAATACCATTGTCTTCATAATTATATTTCATGATTGTTAATTTATGGAAAAAATTTAAAAATAAAATTTATTTGTGAAACAATATTAAAAAAAGAAAGAAAATTTATTGAAGGTGCCATTTTTTTTCATAATTGTACATTCTAATTGCTAATTAATGAAACAAATATTACAAATTTTTGTTTAAGTGTTACCAACTCATCATTGCTTCACAAAAAAATGAAAATTTCTTTTTTAAAATATTTATAAACAAATTTCCTTTTTAAAATTTTTTTCCATAAATTCACGATCATAAAGTATAATTGTGAAGACAATAATATTTTTAGTAATTTTTTCTTTTTTATTTATTAATAATCAAAATGTAATCCATGCTTTACATAATTTTTATTTTTGAAATAGAGGAAGTAATGAAATAAAGCAAAAAAAAAAAAGAGATTTAATGTATTTTAAGTTGGAGTTTATTTGCCAGAAGTTGAGCATCGATATATCTTATAATCATGAATCTGAATTCATTCTGACGAACTTGGAAACATTTATAATTATTGTATGGAGCTATGAGAAGGCTCCCATAATTAGGTAGCTTGTAAGATTCTTAGAAAAGACATGACAATAATGCTTTCTGCACATCTCGGCTGCCAGAGATTACAAGATAAAGTAGAAACCTACACTAAGGCTGAATTATTCATGGTTCTTTTACCACATACTTTAGACTTTAGATTGCTTAATTAGTTAAGCAATTAACAAATCAGTGTTTGGAGGCCGCCACACAAAGCCATTGGCCAACAAAGAGATGATCGCAGTCGACATTTGGGTTGAGTGCGGTGAATTCATCCAAGTCCAATTGGGATTTCTGAGCAAGAAGGAAGCAGGTCTCTCCCTTCACAACTCCATGAACCGACTCATAGTTCAGGGTTGCCTTCTCCTCTATATTCACGTCAGTTAATTATATATCATATAACTATAACCATAAGAGTTTCAAGTAATTAAAGCTGTAGTAGAGGAATGAAGAGATGAATATGCTTACTTTTAGTCATGATTCTGCTTTCACAGACAATGAAGAGAAGAAAAGGCATGAAAATGACTGCTTTAACGGTACCCTTACCCATCTCTTTCGACTTCTGTATGTTGTGACTAAATTCCCTCTGATTCTCCGACGAAACTTGCTTCATCGACCTTCCAAATTTATAGCAGAGCTTGTGAAGAGACGAAAAAGTTCCATATGTTACTGCTTACTGGTACCGTTAAGAGCCGGCTCCTCTAATCTTGCATGCCGTCTCTAACTTGTTCAACTTCGTAAACCCAGGTATATTTAAGGCGGACTATTCTATTGGAATGTATTTTATATGCGTAACTCTGTTATTATATATAATTGTATTGTATTGTTATTTTTAATAATTATACTGTCAATTGAATTTATATAATATTACAATTGAGTAATTTAAATTTATTAGACGTTGATATTTTAAAAATATTTTCTTTAGATATTTATTAAAAGTTTAATTTGTTTTTATTATTTTATTAAAAAATAAGTATTATAATTATTTTTACACCATATTTTAAATAAGATAAATATAATTTTAATATCTTTAAAGTGTAAAAATACTTTAAAGTGTTACTGCAATAGAAATTAACTATATTCTTTTTTTTTCCAAAAGTTGAACTCCAAGTTGTAGATTTGATCTTTTTGGGGATTTATTAATGGTACTGTTATCGCCTACAACGAAATTAATATCAACTCTAACAATGAAAGAAAATGTAATTAGTGAAGAAATAAGATCGTTCCCATGAGAAATTCTAACGGCAATTGTTATATGAGTTGAAAACTAAAACAAAGTCAGGGGGTTAATTAACGTAAATTAAAGGAACTAAAACTAGCTGAAATTGAAGATTAACAAAAGTATTCAAATCTAGAAATTTAATAAACAAACCTTAGTTTCGGGTCATCTACATTATCAAACTAATATGGATCCTTGATATTAAACTTTGTCCATTAACAAACATTCATTGGGTAAAGTTTTCTCTTAAGATTAAATGAATAGAAACATGTATTTGAAACATTCTTATTAGTCAACAACTTAGATACGATCTTAAGTTTAATTAATTAATAGCTTTCAGAACTAAGAAGCCAATGAACGAGACAACGCATGTACAATGTGCATTTAATCAAGTTAAGCGTCTTCTTAGAATTTCCAACTCTAACGTAAAGATGATAATTCTAATTGCCACTTGGGATTAGCAAGACTGAACGTCAAATCCTACTAATCTGGCTATAAATTAAACAAATCAATTCCTAGTTGCGCACCCTAGAAATCAATTAATTCAATCATGAAAAGCGATTCGGAATACACTTAATATTCATCAATGAAACAAACTTTAATTGAAAATCTCACACATATTAGATAATAACGCAGTTCCCTTCAACCAAGAAAATAATTTAGCTACTCATACTAAAGGTAAGAACCAACAAAAGAATAGCAAAAGATAAAGTCTCCATCCCTGGTCTTTTCTGAAAAATATAAAAAATCTAGCCTAAAACTAAAAAAAACTGAAAAGAAAAGCTATCTGCAGAAAAATATAAAAACTCAAACTAAGACTACTCTGCGTGAACAGTGAATCTCCTTTATGATTTTTGATCTTCTCTCCTTTCCCTCCTTTCATAATCTTCAGCAGATACACTCCCTACATATTCAGGTCATAGATCCCCATCAGTAAGGCAACAACTTGATTCCCAAAATCATAAAGATCTTAGGCGGATCAAATCTGATTTCAAATCAGATTCTGCAAATAATCGTTTTCCTTACACGTGCCACGTTTAGTCAACTGATTGTCTGCTAGCTGGGAATTCAAATTGTTTTTACTTTCCTTGCATCTTTTTGATCCAATTTCATCTTTTATGTGTTGAAAATCATCTGAGAACAATTAATAAATAATTCCATTAATTTTGAATAATAATTTCAACACATTAAAGAAATTTACATGCAACATTAGCACAAAAATGATAACTTAACAAATTCCCCCACACCAGCCCTTTGCTCGCCCTCGAGCAAACATACCAAACCACTACACTACATCATTTCGTCCTTCATAAGATTAAGTTCACACAATCCACTAAACTTGGGCCGGTAAGATTTTGGTTGCAACACGCATGATAATTACTTTTCATCGATACAAATAAAGTCAAGTTAAAACATTCTTGTTTAAAGGCAAGTATGAAACCAAGGTGAATTCTTCTCACAAATTTCTCTCTTTACGCTCAAGTGTTTAAGGTTAAATTGTTTCCCTCAAATCTCCATCTAACAGATTACACTACTATAGGCTTGCAAATTCACCAGTTATCATTCGTTCGAATTACATGAGCTCATAGATCAGAAGGACTTTATTTTGGGTTGTAACGGGGCTGGATTCAAGGGTAAGGTAAAAATGGAAAAAGGTTAATCACAAGCATTCACAAAGTACCAAGTAAAAGGGACAACCAACTAAAAATTCTGAGAAAAACATATGAATACAATGGACTACAACTGCTCATTACTAACTAATGTTGCTATGCTTTATTCTTCTTTTTTCACATTTTTTCTTATCTTATCTTATCTTTTTTTAAACAACAATAGTAGCATATATCAACAAACACATGAGTAGAAATACCTTTAAAAATATCTCAGAATATGATACAAAATAAAAGTCCCTAATGTATAAGCATTAAATGCTTATTTAGTACTTCATTAAACTTGTGACAGGATAAGGCTAAAGGGTTTTTGGGTTTCAATGTAAGGTGATTAATTCAAAAACAAACAGGGTAAAAGGCTCAAAGGGGTTTGCATGGGAAAAATTGACTCGGTCGGTCATTTAAGCTGAGGGTTTTTTAAAACAAACAAAGCCTTAATCATCTCCATAAACCATATAGTCAAACAAATTCAATCTGGTTAAGTGCAAGTTCTGAAGGCAAGCCTGATTAGAGGAGCATCACATAATACAAGAAAATAGAATGACATAAAGATGATGTCAGTAAGGCTCAAATCTGCTCACAAGTTTAATTCAAGAGTTCACCTTAATTCCACATATTACCTAATCACTCAAATGTCAAACTTTGACTAAGTGTACAAGACCAATTATTGCAATTAACCAGTATGGTTCACCTTATACTCACAGAGCCCAGCTTAATTTCATGCACACAATCAATCTCATCCAAACTAATATGACAAAGCGGCGCAACACATAACAGAAGCATGCAAAGAGCAAAAAAATTTAGAGAAAAGAGAATCAAAGAAAGGCAAGACCACATAGTCACACATATGTATTCCATATCTTTCTCCCACACCTAGACCATCATTGTCCTCAATGTCCAAAAATAATAAAAGCACAAAGGAGGGATGGGAACAGAAGTACTCCCCTAGATTGAAGACGCCATATGCAACTTTGAAATGAATGATTGCAGCTTTGAAAACATAGATAGTCGTGTTGAAGTGAAAGATTGCAGCTTCCTTTTCAAACGCCTTGATTGCAGCTTCCTTTTCGAACGCCTTCAAACAAAACAAACCAAATAAAACAAGTAAAACACTCAAAGCAAACACCTAAAAGATATGCATAAAATAGAAAACACATAAAAAAAAGGGATACGGATGGGGTGTCTCCCATCAAGCGCTTATTTAAGGTCATAAGTTTGACCCTTGGCATATGTACATCATCCATTATCAAATGAATGCTTAAGCCTAACAGGTAGCGTGATCAGACTTCGTGAGGAGCCTGGAGCAACTTCCTATGAAGTCAGCTCCTTCTTAGCACGATGCTCCAAGACTTTTGATGAGTGGAACTTCATCGTTTCGCCTTCATACTCTAATGTCCACTCATCTTTTCGGGCATCGCCCTTCTCACACCAGGATGGCCTCTGTAAGAGTAATGCCAATGGGTGTGGAGACTCGACATCCCGCTTACCACCTTTGATCTTCAGCTCGCTTGCCCACAGCTCGTTTAACTCATATATGCTTAGCAGCTTTTCTTCTTTTTGCTTCTCTTCTTGTTCTTCTTCTCCTTTTACCTATAAATAACTAGGAAAAGGAAACGAAATTTGGTTAACGATAACATGAACTGCATCACTTACCTTAGGAGGTTGCAGATCCTCTATCTTTTCTAGAACTATAACCTCTTCCTCTCCTAACTCCGCTTGCTCTTCCTTTATTGCTTCTGGGTTCTCCAAATGATCTCCACTCTCTGAAGGAATGCACAACTCCTCAGCATCACTCTCTTATTGGCTAAGAAAACTTGCAAACACTTGGGCTTCCATGCTCCCTACCATGTCCGCTAAGTAGCTTAATTGATCTTCTAAGGTCTTCAAGCTAATCCTCGTTTCCTGCTGGAATTGAAGAGTGCTCATTGCCAAACTCATTACAATCTCCTCTAAAGACATCTCATCAGCTTGTGGTGGCGATGGTAGAGATGGAGCCTCTAGTTGGAACTAGGACTGCTCTTGATAGTAGCTCGGTGGAGAAGCGAACCTGTACTGTGTATCCTGTAAAATAGGACACGTACAAAAAGGATAACCCAAAAATGATCAAATTTCACATACCTTAGCTTGTTAGTCATCTATCGGTAATTGCATAGGTAAAGATTTGAAATTTGCCACTTAATGGTCAAACTTAGAAGTAGCAATAGATGGAAACTCATCATCATAACAAGGATAATATGAAAAATAAGAATCAAAAGCCATGCCCCTAAAAGATCGAAAAATCAAAAAAAGTTATGAAACTAAAATAAACAGAAGACAAGGTAACTAAGAGCAATAAACCAAAACCAAAAACAAAAACAAAAACAACACTAGAAAACCTGTCAAGAAATTCCCCGACAATGGCCCCAAAATTTGGTACTGCTGTCGCCTACAACCAAATTAATACCAAATCTAGCAATGAAAGAAAATGTAGTTAGTGAAGAGTTGAGATTGTTCCCACGAGGAATTCTAACGGAAATTGTTATACGGGTTGAAAACTAAAACAAAGTGGGGGGGGGGGATTGAATTAACATAAATTAAAGGAACTAAAATTGGCTGAAATTGAAAATTAACAAAAGCATTCAAATATGAAAATTAAGTAAACAAACTTTGGTTTTAGGTCACCTACGTTATCAAACTAATATGGATCCTTGATATTAAACTCAGTCCATTAACAAACATTCATTGGGTAAAGTTTTCTCTTAAGATTAAATGAATATAAACATGTATTTTAAACATTCTTATTAGTTAACAACTTAAATACGATCTTAAGTTTAATATATTAATATCTTTCTGAACTAAGAAGCCAATGAACAAGACAATACACGTACGACATGCATTTAGTCAAGTTAAGCATCTTCTTAAAATTTCCAACTCTAACGTAAAGATGATAATCCTAATTGCTACTTGGGATTAGCAAGACTGAACGTCAAATCCTACTAATCTGGCTATAAATTAAACAAATCAATTCCTAGTTGCACACCCTAGAAATCAATTAATTCAATCATGGAAAGCAATTCGAAAGACACTTAATATTCATCAATGAAACAAACTTTAATTGAAAATCTCACATATATTAGATGATAACGTGGTTCCTTCAACCAAGAAAATAAGTTTAGATACTCATACTAAAGGTAAGAACCAACAAAAGAATAACAAAAGATAAAGTCTCCATCCCTGGTCTTTTCTGAAAAATACAAAAAATATAGCCTAAAACTAGAAAAACCTGAAAAGAAAAGCTATATGCAGAAAAACATAAAAACTCAGACTAAGACTACTCTGCGTGAACATTGAATCTCCTTTATGATTTTCGATCTTCTCTCCTTTTCCTCCTTTCGTAATCTTCAGCAGATACACTCCCCACATATTTAGGTCGCAGATCCCCATCAATAAGGCAACAACTTGATTCCCAAAATCATGAAGATCTTAGATGGATCAAATCTGATTTCAAATCAGATTCTTTAGATAATCATTTTCCTTACATGTGTCCACGCTTAATCAATTGTTTTTATGCTAGTTGGGAATTCGAATTGTCTTTACTTTCCTTGCATTTTTTGATCCAATTTCATCTTTTATGTGTTGAAAATCAACTGAGAACAATTAATAAATAATTCCATTAATTTTGAATAATAATTTCAGCACATTAAAGAGATTTACATCCAACACTAACACAAAAATGACAACTTAACAATTAATTTCATATGATTAGAGTAGCTTATATGTTAAGGGACAGTTATAATTTTGAGGATGCCATACTCATTTGCAAACATTTGATATCTGAAGATATTTGTACTTATTTTCACATATAGAAATATAAAATTCAGACTTATGAGACATGTCAAAGCTCTGAAAAGATCACTTAAGAAATCCCGCATCTAGAAGTCCATTTAATTCAAAATTTAGACAAAAATAGAGTTGTAATGTTGGGATCTTGGGCAGAGGAGGATGTGACTTTAGACGGTAGATTAACGAGCACAATGGACATACTTAATGTATAAAGTAAGGAGGATAGGATAAAAAACATTGAACTTGTAGGAACTTCAGTGTGCTTGCTAAATTTATCTACAAAGAAAGTCATCTTAAGTCAAACAACATAAAAAGCTTGGAAAAGTAGAAAACTTTAGTCATTTAAGGATTTCTTAGTGTATTACTTATGTTTCGGTTTGTTCTCAAGTTCATCTCAAACTTGATGAAAAATCTAAAATGTACTTTTTGTTGGTTATTAAACTCATACAAAAGCATATCAATTATATAATCCTCTCATTAGAAAGGTTATTGTTAGTAGAAATGTAATATTTAATGAGAAAGCAAGCTGGAATTAGAAAAATGATGGTGAAAAGTCTGAAATTCATATTCCGTTTGTGGGGAAAAATGATCTAAGTAGTGATACCAATCAATCAAGTTTGTCCTCAACTTCATCGAGTTCCTCAACTTTGACATCTTTAGCTTTATCACCCAAAAAATTAGCTACTAAAACTCCACAAATAGCTGCTGAAATTAATGAAGAAGAAGCAATTTATCGTGTTTGAAGAAAGCTTGCTTTAATGAAAGATTATGAGATAATTGAAATTGAAAATTTGAGTACTTGTTTTACTTTGTTTTTTTATTACGACCTTACAACTTTTAGAATACTGTCAAAGAAAAAGTATGGCAAGATGTATTGAAAGAAGAGTTCAAGACAGTAGAGAAAAATAAAACTTGGGAGTTGGTGGATCTACTTAAAAGAAAAAAATGCAATGGGTTTAAAATGGGTGTTCAAGACAAAATATAATATGGATGAAGGTTTACAAAAGCATAAAAGCATGACTTATGAAAAAAGAGAATGCATAGTGGTAAGTTATTGATTTCAAAGAAACTTTTTCTTCAGTAGCTCTTTCTAAAATTATGAGAATTGTCTTAGCATTGACTGCACAATTTTATTTGCTTTCTTATCAGTTTGATGTTATATCTACTTGCTTAAATGGAGAATTATATAATGAAGTGTATGTTGTTCAGTCGTAAGGTTTTGAAATTGAAGGAAAAGAGGTCTAATTATATAAGCTAAAAAAAGGCTCTTTATGGGTTGAAACAAGCTCCACGATATTAGTATAGTAAGAATTATAGCTACTTTGTATAAAATAGTTTCACAAGAAGTGAGATAACTTTTTAAGTATATATACAAAAAGAAGACATAGAAACACAACTATGTATTAAAACTCTGAAAGAAAATGGACAATGATTTGCCCAAAACTTCAGAAAGTATTAGTTAGAGAGAAATTAACCCTAATTTGGGACTTCATATCTCCTTATTCAAGAATGTCCTCTCACATT
>JAOQMS010043241.1:0-12159 GCA_027563885.1 Erythroxylum longipes
TACTCGAACATCCAAAGGACATTCAAGTACATATCCTATGACAATGGCATGTTAGAGCAATCTCATACACTTATATGACATCAAATAAAATAACACAATACTTAAAAACTTAACTCCTCATTTTATTCATCAACAAAATATACATTGTAACAGTACTTCCTTTTAAACAAATATGTACATTACTAAAATGTGTGACAGTTTACGACCCTTTATACACAAGTTCTACATGACAAAAGTAAACTACATAGAAACAACTACAACTTCTCAGATGCCCGCTGACAGACTTTTGAGCCATATCCTAATCCAAAATGTTATTCTAGATAATCTTAGAAATCTAGGTCTCTTCTCTCGTACCTAAAAAGCCACGTTACAAGTTTTGATGAGTTTTGAGAACTCAATGAGTGAACCATCATTGATGATCTCACTCTAGTCAAATACACAAATATCACACACAACTAACCAATTTCACAACATTTTCCATCACAATAAGACATAATGAATGTCACACATTTCACATACATTCTTTCAGAACATGTATAACCCAATCAATCACACTATCATGGCATATCACTTTATCATCACAATTTTAGAAAAGGTTTCATAATCATATATTTCATAATCATAAATATACAAATGCAGATTCATGTGAGACTCTAGATTTGTTATTACTTGTTGTAATCGAGTGAGTTTTAGATACAGATATAGATATTGACTAATTGGGCTCAGTCAAATATAGAAATCACAGAGCAAAGCTCTACGTGTAAAATTTTGAGCTTAAAGCTATTTCAAACTAGCTACTCTGATCACAACACCTTTATCTGAAAATGTATTTTATGAAATGCATCAAATAACAGAACATGTCATCAAAAACATTTACTTATGATGCACAGACAAAATCTCATATTCATCGGACCTTAGTCTAGCATTCAACTTTCGTTGAGTATTCAAAAATCAGTTATAACTCAAATGCAAATAGAATATTTCCAATACAATCTCAAATATCAAACTCTTGGGACTACTAATGTCCGAAATCGTCATAATCAAGTCATTATCAGTTCAATAAATGGGAATTAAATAGAAACAAAATCAATCCTAGTGAAATCATCTAGGTTAACTCACAGTACGCTCCAATTTATGCTATTGCCTAAATGGTTCAACAACGTGTGAATGGTGTCTGACTTGAGCGTCTAAAATCATACAATTCACACATAATTCACATTACAAAGTCGATCAATCAAATACATATTAATTTGTGCACATATATACATATTTCATGTTCAATGCATGCTCAATTGACTTTTCCCGAGTATGTAACCTTATTCAAATTTCTTAACTATTCAACATCATACTTTGTATACTACCATTTTGCAATTAGGTTTATAACTTTAAATTAGCTTGATTTACTCCAAATTCATCAATCATACTTTACAATTATCAGTGAACATTCCTATGATCAAAAAGCTTCTTATAATACACACACAATTAGTACTTTACATCTAAAATTTTAGCAAGTTGAATATATACATTCACCAAATTTTTTCCAGCAACATATACTCATAAATTCACCCAATTCTCATTCATAAATACCCTATGTTCTTCAATACTCATTCATCCATACCTTATACATATTATTCATGCCCCAAAGAACATATTTTCATTAAAACAACTCACCTATTCCTTTAACAACTCAGAATTTCCAGATTTGAACTCAACACATCAAAATAGTCCCTTCTTTAAGTTATGACTTCAATTAACCACATAAACTTATCAAGATATTTTATGGCCAAAATGTTTCACATAAGCATTAATAAGACATCAATAATCATTTTTCATGTTTTATACTTTGACTAATTCGAGCTCTAAAGTCCCTAAAAATCAGGAAATAATATAATGTTCCTGCACAGGGATCTGTCACAGGCAGTATTAGGAAAAACAAGCATAAGTCAAGCTCTGGTCACTATTTAATCAAGCCACTTTCACAGATGTCAAGCTAATACCTAGATCTAAAACTTTAATTCTTTTAGTTTCTTCAAATTCATGCCCTAAATATATGTAAAATAGGTCGAAAGAGGATGGTGGAATTGAAACCAGAATTTCGACCTACAGCTTCAATTTTCCAGATTTTTTTTACACGTTATACCAAAGTTAAAACATCCTCTTTATAGTTCATAAATTGTAAATCTATTAGGAATGAATCATACTCCAATTCCTTTTCAATAACATCTCAAATTCTAATTCAAAATTATTCAATTAACAGCTCACAGATCCTAGTCTTTCATGCATCAAAAATCAAACCAGAAATCTATCTTACATTATCATGCATATAGGTCTAATTCTTTCTCAACTCAAGAACACTCTTTTAACAACTTTATTTGTCATAAATCCACCTTCTTTATACATTAAATTCCAGTCCAATTCATCCACACAATGCCCTATACTCAACGGTTTCCATATACCAATAACAAAACAGAAAAACTTCCAAGTTTATGGAACATTTTCCAGAACATATCTTCACCAATATCACATGCATTTCATTCCAATTCAAGCATCATTGTAATATTAGTTTACATGACATAAAACTCAGATAGTTACTTACCTATTAGGCTTCCAATTTAACACAAAATTCCATACTAACCAATCCTCCCAAGCAAGCAAAAATCAACGCAATTCCAAGCTGAAAGTGAGCTGGTTTTTTCGAACAGCAAGGTGAAGACAACTTTGAACAGATTTATTGGCTATTTGGTGTAGGACTTAGGTGTGGTTTTCATGAAGAAATTTAGGTAGGGTTAAGACCAAAATATAGAGAAAATTTGGAGCAATTTCGGTGGAGAAAGGTGATGGAATTAGCATAAACATTGCTGCTGGAATTTGCTTCATCATCATGCTAGGTGTCAACTTCTAAACTCATCATATGTCTTAAGGCATGTAATACATTTGGCTAATTAATCAGCTGCCACTAATCCACATATTAGGTCACCATTTGTCTCCTACTAAATCATTCCACATGTCATTCCAATATTAGTCCACTTGTCACATACTAATTGATCCAATTGTCACACATTTAACTATGCCAAATATCACTCAATTTTAGGCTTAATCACCCTTTTTTAATGCATCAATTTATCCTACCTCTTGGCATTTTTCCTAATCCAAATGTGCATTTTAATTCATCAGTTTCCAAATCCATAACATTTAATTCCAATTTACTAATTGAAATCCAAACATACTAAAATTCAAGAGATACCAAATCACAATTCACATCATGATCACTTAACATTTTTCATACCCCAAGACATGTCAAATGAGTGCATATGCTTACTTGTAATGTGTACAAATATCAATTCGTGTATGAATAATAATGTTATACATGTATATGCAATGCTTAATCTAGGGTGGAACCCTAAGCATATACCAAAAAATAGGATATAACATATTGGTTCCAAAACTTATGTGAAACGCAAGACAAGACAAGCTAGCTCTAGTTCCACACCAGCGCAGCATCAAACTGAGAGCTCGTCAAGTGAAGAAATGGAGGATGATGAAGGGTAAGGCTAGGAGAAGCACTTCAATTTAGTATCCAAAAACAACAAGCTCATGGCAGTGCATATGAACTCCATGGAGGCACACATGAAGGAGATGGCGTGAGAATAATGAAAACAACAATGTGATACAAAGAAGATTCTAAAGTACTTCATTGCTCAAGGTGTTCAAATTCCTTCACCCACACCATCACCACCTCAATCTCCATAAGTTGTTTCTTGCTCTAATCATTACTTTTTGTTCATTTTTACTTATTTTTATATGTGTTGTTTAGTTTCTCACATTGAGAACAATGTGTTGTCTAATTACGGGGAGGTTTATGCATTGGCATGTCATATGTGTGTGAATTTTGCATATCATATTGTCTTAGATTTTGATTTGTATAACATTGTATGAACATTGTGTTGCATATGTGTGAATTGTCTGAATGTGTCAATGTCAAGAATTTTATGGAATTAGTTTAGCTTTTAACATGGTCATTTAATTTGTAAAGGCATGTTAACTTACGAATTTTATGTTTTAAGTATCTTTGGATGAATATGCATGCTAGTTAGGATTTTTCCATATAGAGTTTGGCATTCTCATATACGTTCAGGCTAAACTTGTCAAGTTTGTCCAATTGTATAAGTCTTCGCTCACTTGCTCATTTCCAATCAAAATTTAAGGCTTTTATTAGCCATTATACTATATGTTCTAATTCCATGAGTAGGTGACAAGCCTTCCATAAAAAGTCTAAATGTTGTAGTATCGATCGAAGTTTTGAAGGTAGTTCGTTAGACCCATAAGGCATCATCCAACTTCAGTACCCAATCTTTCCTTCCTTGAACTATTTATCATATTCTCTAATATTTGTTTGTGCTTACAGTTTTGAATTCCATTTGTCCAATTTTCTACGGGTGGTACAGAGTGGTAACCTGATGGTGAACTCCATATCTTTTCAGAAGAGCATCGAAAGAGTCATTACAAAAATGTGCTCCTCCATCGCTTATTATAGCTCATCACACTCTAAATCTATTAAATAGTCTTTTGATAAAACTTTGAACTCCTTCTTATTAATATGAGAATCATGCCATTTCTTCACTTTTTCCTTATAAAGCTTAGCATTCTAATAATGTCTTGATTACATAATAAACCACATGTAGCTTTTTATCCTTTCATTGGCCCAACACACAAACCACAGCTTGATCGCTTGCATCACACATGACTTCAAATGATAATGAACAATCCGACGATGTTAAGATTGGTCCTAAAATTAGTGCCTCCTTTAATCACTTAAATGTAAATAGACAACTATCATCAAAATTAAAAGGCACGTCTTTAACTAACGGATTCGTAAGAGGCCTAGTAATTAAAGAAAAGTCCTTAATAAAGCAACAATAGAATCCTACATGTCCTAAAAATGCTTGCATGCCTTTGGCATTGACTGGTCGTGGAAGATTCTCTATGACCTCCATTTTGGCGTTGTCCACTTCAATTCCTTGGCACGATATCTTATGTCCTAATACAATGCCTTCATGCACCATAAAATGACACTTCTCCTAGTTTATAAGTAAGTGCGATTCTTCACATCTTTGGAGTACTCTATCTAAATTTTTCAAGCACTACTCAAAAGAGTGTCTAAAGATTGAAAAATCTTCCATAGAAATTTCCATTATGTCCTTTATTATATCTGCAAAGATAGACATCATGCACATTTGAAATGTAGCTGGAGCATTGCATAACCTGAAAGGCATCCATCTATAAGAAAATATTCCATAAGGACCTATGAAGGTGGTCTTTTACTGGTTTTTTAGATAGATAAAAATATGATTGTAACCTGAATATTCATCTAGGAAATAGTAGAAAGAATGGCCAGACACCCTTTCTATCATTTGATCTATGAACAAAAGAGGAAAGTGATCCTTTTTAGTAACTTTATTGAGCTTGCCATAGTCAATACAGACTCTTCATCCTGTGATTGTTTGTACAGAAAACATCTCCCCACTTCCACTCTCCATTATAGTCATTCCTCCTTTCTTCGATATGCATTATTGTACTGAATTGACCCCACTCACTATATAAGTTCGGGTATATGATACCTACATCTAGCATCTTTACTAATTCCTTCATGACCACTTCCTTAATGTGAGGGTTTAATCATTGTTGACGTTCCCTCGTCGCTCTACTTCCTTCTTTGAGGTTGATCCTATACTTAACTACGCTTAGGATTATTCCTCGTATGTCAGATATCTTCCATCCCATGACCTTTATCCACTTTCTAATAATTTTCACCACCTTACTCTCTTATTCCCTATCTAACTGGCTGGAAATAATGATGGACAGAGTTTGGTCCTCACCTAGAAAGGTATACTTTAGGTGTTTAAGTAAGGACTTCAACTCTAGAGTTGGTGGTTTTTCCGTGGAGGGTGGTATAGGTGCTTCAGTTCTTACTAGTATGTCTTAATATGCTAGAGCACCCAACTTATCCGTCTCTTCTTCTTCCTTCACCCCATATTCACACTCCAACTTAGCTTCCTCCTTCATCTTAGCTTCCTCATATTTTACTTCTTTAAAGTAGTTATCCTCTTGTTCTTTAATATATTCATCCATTATATCTATCTTCATGAAAGAGCTGCTTTCTTTCGAATTTTTTAAGAATTGGTTCATATTTAACTCCACTTGATCATCACCAGTCCAAAGAATTAATTTTCCTTTATGAATGTCGATCAATGTTCTCATAGTGTTCATGAATGGCTATCTAAGAATAAGGAGATAGTCCCTAGCCTCTTCGAAATCTAGTACCATGAAGTATATAGGAATAATGAACTTTTTCACTTTAACTATAGCATCTTCTACTGCACCAAACAATCTCTTGATGGATTGATCCGCAAACTGAATAAGCATAGAAGTTGGCTTCATATGCCTAGCTCTAATTTTTTAAAGATCGACAAAGACATTAGATTTACACCTACATCTAAGTCACATAGACATTTGGCAAATTCAAGTCACCAACTACATAGGGTATCATAAAGCTTCCTAGATCCTTCAACTTGGGAGTCATGTGACTGGTGATAATGGAACTACAACTTTCAATTAATGCTACCTTTTAATTATCTTCCCAAGTCTACTTGTTTGATAATATGTCTTATAGGAACTTTGCGTACTCAGGTATATGTTTCAATGTATCCATAAAAGATAAGTTAATTTGCAAAGTCTTCAACTTCTCCACAAACTTTGCAAATTATGCATCCAATTTGTTCTTTTGTAATCTTTGTGGGAATGGAATCTTAGGTGGGTATAGCAGAGTGGCAACATAAGAAGGGTCCTCATTCTTTTCTTCATCTTTTTTCTACTTTTCTTGGTCCTCTACAAGGTGGGTTTCAACTTCTTTATCCTTTGGTTCATTGAACTACTTCCTATTCCTTGAATTTGCTTCAGTATTATTTAGGAGACTCCCCACACTTCTTATTTGTGATTTGGCCCACTTGAACCTCCAAGTTGTGAATAAAAAAGATTTAGTTCTTCGATTCTGGCTCAAACTTCCCTTCCATACTTATGAGCTTGTCCATAATCTTATCTAATTTTCAATTTTTAACACTGGAATTATCTTGTTGAAATTCAGGTGGACCTTAATTTCTGAATTGAGTGCCTGAATTGTTAGAATAAGAAAATTTTGGGTAGTTCCTCCACCCAGGATTGTATGTATTAGAATATGGATTATTCCCTCCTCCTTAACCAAACTGTGTGCTTATGTAGATAAGTTGCTCTATATTATTGTTTTACATTAAGAAGAAATCAATAGTAACATGATTGTCTTGTCCATATAACTAATATCCACGCTGAATTGCTTAAATTAGGGCAAATGAGGAGGCTTTCAGGCTATTTAATTGCTTCGTTAAATTAGTGATCTTAGCTTGTAGCGTTGTTACTGAATTAACAATCATAACTCCTTTTTAATCTAGGAAGGTTGATTACTATCTACTTTTATCTGACATCCAAAGATAGATATTATTTACCATCTCCTCTAGCAAATCCTTAGCTTCCATAATTGTTTTTTGCATCAGGGATCCTCTAAAAGCTACATCTATGCTGCCCCTCATAGGTGGATTAACTCCATTATAGAAAGTTTGCAATAGGAATATGCTTTTCAAGTTATGGTGAGGACATCTTCTTTACAAATGATTGTACCATTCCTACGTTTCATATAGCGACTCTCTATCATTTTGTTCGAAATTGGTAGTATCCTTTATCAATCTAGTTGTCTTTGTTAAAGAGAAGTACTTGTCTGGGAAAGCACGCACCAACTGCTCCTATATCTTAAAATTGGTTGGGTTGAGAGAATGATTCTATGCCTTGGCTCTATCCCTGAGCGGAAAGGGAAAGAGCTACATTCTAACAACATCTTCGACATGTTATGATATCATCAGATATTTCTAAGAAGTTTACTAGATGAGTGTTAGGATCTTCATTAGTTAACCCAAAGAACTGTACGTTGATCTATATAATATTCAATAACACTGGTTCAATCTCGAAAAAAAGTCCTTGCACCAATGGTCGAGTGATGCCTTGTTGTGCAGCATTGAGCCTTGGCTTTGTGAAGTTCATAAAGGTTTGTTGTGTCTAGTTTCTATTACTTTTAATTGCCTTCATATCTTCATTTTGGTTTCAAAATTTTCTAAGTTGGTCCAAATGAGAGATAAATTAGATGAAAATGGTGTGAATAGGGCATACATGTTGGTTTACATGAAAAAATATAACAATAAGGAGGTCACCACCTATACGGTGGACAACTAAAGAGTCACATGGTGGTGACATTCCTTCTTTTCATCGTTAAGATTCTAAGTAGGAGGGATGAAACTGCAGATCTAGTTCACATTCACTTTTTTCTTTCTAGGTGGATGATTGTTAGAAAGAAAGGACGATTTGGGTACCATTCTATCATGAAGTGACCATGCTCTGTTTTCCTTGAAGATCATTTAGTGATTTCATAAAGATATAATGTTGTAGACACCTAACCTCCCAGTGATGAAGCTACTCTGGTTCTTGCTAATTAGTCTATCCATCCATGTTTTGATCTGTTGGAACAACACCTTGGAGATAACTTTCAAAGGTACATTACATAAAGCAATAGGCCTAAAATATCTTATAGTCTCTAGCCTCTCCACCTTAGGAACAAGGGAGAGAGGGTTTGGTTTAGGGAAATAGGAAATTGACCAGTTTCAAAAGCTTTTTTGTTACCACCGTGCATTAGGTGGTGATCTTTAGTCACCACCGTGTAAGCTTGTGCACAGGGGTGACTAGCCCTTATGGGGGTGGCAAACATAGTCAACCCGTTCAAATTCTCATGCAATTTTTTTGTTTTATTACGTGGCAGCTGTAGGTTAAAGGGGCATTAAAACCTAAATCTAGATGAGAGAGAGACCAAAAACAGAGAGATAGAGAGGGAGGTAGAAAAAGAAATACAGATTCAGATAAGAGAAAAAAGAACAGAAAGTAGAGAGTCGGGTAAGAAGAGAGAAACACAGTAGAGAGGTGGAAGCTTAGGATAGAGGCAGAAAGCGAGAGCTAAAGTTGAATCTCGGTGAAGTTGAGCAACCATTCATCTGGACAAGAAGAGAGCAAAGGCAGAAGGTGAGATCCAACCCCAGAGAGCTTGAGTTTGGTAGGATACCCACCACTAATTTCTGTATCCGAAAGTCTTCATTTTGTTTGCTCATCTTTATTTCATCTTTTGCTGATAATATTGAACTCATTTATCTTTTGTCTGTTAACTTACTTTCTCTGTTAGTGTTTTGTTGCTTGTTAGTCCATCTTTATTTTATTCATTTTGTTCATTATTTTTACATTATTCGGTTGACAGTAACATGCAATTGAAGTGTATAGAGATAATGAACCGTACTTATACTATTATGGGATGGTCTCTTTTTTTGAGAATTAATGTAGCTATTTTAATTAAATATGCATGATTAAGGGATTGTGTTGTTTTCTTATGTTTGTTATGGTTTCTGAGCTGAATGGATGTAATAGCATGATCAAAATTTGCATTTATTTTGAAATTAAATAAAGGATTGAGAGGAGAAGTTTAATATGGAATGAGAAACTATAAACGCTTAGGTTAAGAACTATAAATATATAAACCTAAGTGGTAATAAGTTGTCGGGCTTCTATAATTAACTAGGGTGAAAACTTGTTGGATACAAAAGTTAGATTAGTTAATTATTTGAGTTGATCTTTGGGCCAAATTGTTAATTTCGGTAAGACAACTCTCTGATCATTTCTCTTAATCATGTATAAGAGATTAAATTATTGAAATAAATTCTCAAGAGTTTTCCACTTCGATTTTTACTCATTTTTTCTTCCGCTCGATTCAGTTTACTTTTTAGTTTAATTGTATGAATTTTCTTTTAAGCCTTTACTTAACAATCGGGATAGAATGTTTATGGTTACATTTGCATTTATTTTTATTTTTTGTTGAAGATTAATTTAAGTTAACCAATTTCACCTTTGTGGGAGATGACCTTGGGTAATCACTATAACTACCTCGTATACTTGCGAGTAGGATGACCTAGGCAATTTTTATAACTTTTTGGGCTCAACAAGTTTTTGACGCCGTTTTCGGGGAGGTGTTTAGCATTTAAACTTAAATTAATTTTGATTTTTTTGTTTGCTTAAGTGATTTTGATTGTGTTTGTTTGTTCATAAATACATGTTTTATTGTGTTGTTTTGTTTATTTAGTTTTTGTTATTAATTGATTATGTTGTGTTTGTTTGTTTGTTTAATTTTTTTTGTTAATTTAACACTGCTTAGGAAGTGCACTTGTTTAGTTTATTCTAGGAAGGAGATCTTTTAATAGAGAACCTACCCTTTTTGTTGATAACATACATCGTATATGACGATTTCAAGGGGACTTTGAAGACGATCATGAGGAACTCAAGAGTGAAGATCAAATTAATAACCGAAAGACGGGTGCAAGATAGTTAGTGATGAAGGAGTATGCTAGCCTAGTGATTGGTACTGCCACTTCGTGCATACGTTTGGGAGAGGCAGCTAGCAATTATGAATTGAAGAGCATCCATTATAACATACTGCCATCTTTCTATGGGGTTCCTAATGAAGGCCCTTTAAACTTCATTTGGGAATTTTATACCAATCTCTAAACTTTTCCGTTAGATGGCTTAAATGAAGATCAACTCAGAATGAGATGCTTCCTATTTACATTGAAGGATCGGGCAAGGCATGACTATTGAATACATGGGAAGAGATGTACAAAAAATTCATAGGAAAATTCTTTTCCCATCAAAAGACATCTGAGTTGTACACCAAGATAGCCACCTTCACTTAGATGGAGGGAGAGCCATTCTACGAGGAGTGGGAATGCTTTAAGTTGTTATTGATTCAATGTCCATATCATCATTTTCTGCTCCACGTGTTAAACGAATTCTTTTATGATGGGTTGATGCAACAGTACTAGTACATGATAGACAATGTAGTAAGAGGAGCTATAGGAGAAAGGACGACCAAATAAATGTACGAAATCTTCGAAATGTTAGGGCTAATTCTCAATAAAAGAGCTTTAGGGGTAGAAGAGCTGGAATTTATGAAGTGAGCTCGAATCAAGAATTAGTTATGCAGTTAGCTGAGTTGACGAGGCATGTAAAGATGCTAACTACAAGGCTACCTTAAAATGCTCCAAATCAAGAGGTTTGTGGTATATATGGAACTTTTAGTCATGGAGCTAATGCTTGTTCATATTCTTACAAACCTTTTGTAGATGGGGAAGAACAAGTTAACTTACTTAACATCTTTCAACTAAGGAAGCAAAATGATCCATACTCGAATACCTAAAACCTTGGTTGGAGAAACCACCCCAATTTCTCTTGGAAGACCAACAATCCACAGATGCAACCCTAACCACAATATCGGAATCCTTAGAGGCTAAGATTTTTCCAAGGGCAATCCTTAAATGACAACCTACCGAGAAAGCCTTCTTTGAGGAAAGCCTGAATGCATTCATTTAAGTTGTAACTCAGAATAAGGAAATGAACAACAAGATGTTCAACTCTTTAAAGGTGTCTGTGAAGAGGATTGAGATTCATGTGGGGCAACTTGTAGCTCAAATGCATAATAATCAAAAAGGAAGGTTGCCCAGTAAACCCAAGTAAGCCTAAGTGATCACTGTTCTGAGATGTGGTAAAGTGATTGACAATCATATTGAGTTTCCTTTTGAGCTGCTTGACATTGATGGTCAAAAGAAGGAAAGCCTCACTAAAGAAGGAGATGAGCAAAATGAGAAAAGTATGGGAGAAACTCTTTAAATCACATTCAAAAGGGTTAACGAATTATGCATGACACTAAGGAAAATGAAGAACAAAAACTGCACAAGGTGACGGATCCTTATCGACCACCAATTCCATATCTATGTCACCTTAAGGAATTGAAATAAGATGAGTTGTTTTCCTATTTATATCGCATGCTTTCTAAGGTCAATGTTAATCTGCTCTTATTAGATATGATTAGGAACATTCAGGCTTATGTTAAATTCTTGAAGGAACTAAGCACCAAGAAGTGAAAATTTGAGTTTAACGACAAGGTGCTAGTTTTGGAAGTAGCAATTGCAATTCTTTAGCCACATTTAACCC
>JAOQMS010043242.1:0-12158 GCA_027563885.1 Erythroxylum longipes
ATACATCTTTATGTATATGTATATTACTTACAAAAGAATCTCGATACCTTATGACTAGATATATAATGCTCATAAAAGCCAAACTCTTTTGTTTTACTAATAATAAATATTTTCATTACAAAAGTAACTAGAAGAAAATTAAGTAATAAGTGAATACACTTACTTTCTAGGGCACTATATTTACATAACTTCAACAAATTAAACAACATATTGTACTCAATGTGAGAAAAAAAAAACAAATAGAAAATGACAAGAAAAAATAAAAAAAGTTAAAAGCAAAAAAAATAGGAGATTAAGGTGGGGACGTTGTTGGTGCCAGAATATGGAGATACTTTCATCCATAAAATTCAAGCAATCTTTCCCTACAAAATAAAAATAAAAATGAAAAATACTAATAAAGTAAAACAAAACAAATAAAACTTATCCTAATTCTTGGGTTGCCTCCCACGTAGCGCTTAGTTAATGTCTTTAGTTTGACGTGCTCTTCCTTCCATACTCAACCTGGGTCAATTATGAGTGACTTGCTTCCATTCGTGTTGCTCAAATTCAGTTTAGTAGCTTGCAAATAAGCTACATATTACAAGACAATCAAAATGGAAAAATTAATCAAATTAAGGAAACTAAGTTAAATAATGCCCTTCTAAGGAACAAACTGTTAGTAAAATATGGAATAATAAAACTCCTTGAATTTTCTATCGAATTCAACAGTTTGCCTTCTAAGAAGATGAAATGTTCATTTTCTTCCTCAGTCACCCTCATCACCTCTTCTTCTTTTGCTATGAACAAAGACTTCCTTATATTCTTTAAGCTCTATGTCCATTTTTGATCTATTCTTCTTCTTTTTGCTACTTTGAAGATTTGATCACATCAATTTTCCTGAATGAGTCATCTTGTTTCTTCTTCTCTTGTTCTTCTACAAAGTGGGATTCAGCTTATTTTTTCACTGGTGTTTCTAGCTCTTTCCCATTCCTAAGTGTGATAACCTTACACTGCTCTCTTGGATGTACTTAAATATTGCTTAGATAGTTTCCACACTTCTCTTACAAAATTCACAGGAAATCTGTCTCATTTGAATCTTTAGGTTATGAATAGAAGAGACACAGTCTTCCATTAGTTGTTTAAACTTCTCTTGCAGTCTCTTCTAGACCTCTTCCATGTTCATGAGCTTATCCACAATTTTGTTCAATTTAGAATCCCATAAAATGGACTCATATTGTTGAAATCCTAATAGGTCTTGATGTCCTATGTGAGTCCTTACATCGTTATACTAGTAGAAATCTGGATAGTTCTACCAACCCGAATTATACGTGTTCAAATAAGGATATGACTTTCCCATCCAAATTGTGCTCCATCAAAGTTGAATTGCTCCACGTTGTTGTTTTTCGCTAGGAAGCAATTTTTGCATAATTCGCATATGTGCTAAATTGCTTTGAATGGAGAGGAAGAAGTGGATTTCAAGTTATTTAGTTGCTTGGTTACATTGTCAATCTCATCCTACAATGTTGTCACTAGATCTACAGTAATCATTCATTTTGTACCCCAGAAGGTTGAATGTTGTCTAATTCATTCCAAATTCTAAAGAAAACTACTGTATGCCATCTCTTCTAATAGATCTTGTGCTGCTTTAACTGTTTTCCTTATGAATGACCCTCCAGCAGCTGCATCTATGATGCCCCTTATGGGTGGAATAATTCCATTCTAAAAGATTTTCAATAGGAATTCGTCGGGTACGTTATGAAGAGGACAACTCCTTTGCAATTACTCATATCGCTTCTATGCTTTGTATAAAGACTTCCTATCATTTTGCTGGAAATAGATAATTTTCGTTGTCATTCTTGTTGTCTTCTTTAGAGGGAAGTACTTATCTAGAAAAGCTTGTGCCTATTGCTTCCATGTTGTGACGTTGGCTAGGATGAGAGAATTGAACCATGCCTTGGCTCTATCTTTGAGTGTAAAGGGAAAGAACCTCATCCTAACAGCATCTTCCAGCATCCCAATATATTTGAAGGTGTCACAAATCTCTAAGAAATTAGTCAAATGAGAATTGGATCCTCATTCGCTAACTTATAGAATTGCACGTTAGTTTAAAATATGTTTAATAGTTATGGTTTGATCTCAAACGTACTCAAATGCACTGGGGTCGTGTAATTCCTTAATGATAGGCAATGAACTCTGGCCTCATGAAGTCCATAAGGGTCCTTTGCTCTTTGTGATTTATTTCCTCCATTCTTACTTTGTGATGTCTTGATTGATTTGTCTTCCACTTTGTCTCCAAACTCTTTTTTTAATATTATTGTGATTAGGTGTTAGGGTTATGTAAGTATAGTGCCCTAGAAAGCAACGTATTTACATATAACTTAATTTTCTTCTAGTTACAATATTGTAATGAAAATATTTATTATTAATAAAACAAAAGAGTTTGGTTTTATTTGTATGAGCATAATATAACTATTCATATGGTACGAAGGTTCTTTTGTAAGTAATATACATATACATGGAGATGTATGGGAAACATATATATTATTATAATCTAAATTGATTGATTCATAGTAGGATAATCAAGTTGGTCACTTGATTATGGTTTAGACTGTAGTGTTGCGATTTAGCTCTGTGTAAATAAATGAGTTCACTTCAAGGGAATGATGAGTTTTAACTCATGATAGTAGTTGACTATTGGTAATAACACTATTAAATGAATCTGGAATCGCATATGATTTTAAATAATAAAGTTGGTTATTACTTTAATCTTAAAACATACACTTTAGCATTCGTTTATTACAAACCACAACCTTGATGAGTGGTGAAATCATGTGTGTTTCGTTATAATTCTTGATATAAACGGAATGGATTTTTATAGAGTATCAATCTAGAGTCTGCATGTTGGAATTATTAATTGAAACATGCATAAGGGAAGATTTACCCAAATAAAGAGTTTATAGTGATATCATCACTTCTAGATGTTTTACGAAGATTGGATATTAAACTGGTGCCAATAGTTTTATGGACTAGTTGCCCATCAAGTCTTAACACCAAGATTAGATCTTGTGTATTAATCACCATGTAGAGTGAAAAGGGAGATCTAGAAGGAAAAACTAACATAATGGAGAAATGGTAATTTTACCCTTTGCTGTGCGGATGACTATAATATGGTTTATGATAGAGTTTCATCATTTCCTCAAAATTTTAAGTAATTCAAGAGTTTAGTCAGTTGCCTTTAGGGGAATGACATTTGGTTAATAAATCAAAATTAATTCTAATGAGATTAAATTAATTCCGGGCTTATTGGAGCTTGAATTATTTAAGTCCAATTAGATTCTCCACTTGGCTTCTAAGAAGGTTATCAAGGAAAGTAAGAAAAATAAAAGGAGGTTATCGAAAAGAAAATGAGACAGTTTGGAGAGAAATGGACGAATTGGATTCGTGCCAACAAGACCAGAACATTTTAATTAAGAGTTAATTAAATTGGGTCTTCAGCCAAAAATTAAATGTTAGGCTTACACTAATTAATTGTTAATTATTATCCCAAAGGAACATTTAATATTGGGCTAGATTTTGGTTTGATTTGATTAATAAGATTAATTGAATTGAAATAAATGTTTTAAAACAAAATGGAGGGAAAAACCAAATTCTACAATAATGTAGATTTCAATTTGTAGGTAAATGGACAGTTGTACATTTACCATTAAATTGCTTAATACAACATGCAGTTTTTTTAGCATTGTTTTGATTAAAGAATGAAGTAATGCTTTTCATCATTAAAAGGTTGATGGCTTGTTTTAATAACAAAAATGTCCAACTCTTTTGGAATTCATTTTTTGAATGAGTGGGTGCGTTGTTTTGCACTCTCCACTCACTTCCAAAGCAAAATTGATGGTTTTAAATTAAAGGTAACTGTACATTAACGTTTTGGCACAGCCCTCTTTGCATTCTTTTGATTAATCAATGGAAGTGCACAATTTTTTTTGCTATCTATCTTCACCCTCTCCCAAACCTCTAAGGGATGGACTTGTAAGGACACATTTTAGTTTAGCTTGGATAAAAAAATTAATGTGTGTGGAATTTTGTCTCTCTCTAAGCTCTCCAAAACCGTGGGCTATAACAAATGAGAATGTCTCATTTTTTTGTCCTTTTCAATTAGCCGAATATAGCAAAGGATAGATCTCTATTATTTTTCTTCTCCTTTCTCATAAAAGGATTTTGACATCCAAGTTGTCCAAGGAGAATAAGTGGTTGATCGGATTGGTTGAGGACACAGTAGTGAGGAGTCAAAGTTGTAGTAAGGAGTCGATAACATTCCGATCTAGTTCTTATTTTATTTATTTTCTAAATGTCATATCATGTATGGATTAAAAGTAAGTTGATTTTGTGTTTACGCTTCCACTATATTTTGATTTCAGAAAAAGCTTTTGAAATGTAAAGTTTAGTCAAACCAAGCATGTTTTTGTTTTCGATCCAGCAACTAGTATCAGAGCCGATTTTGTTATGCATGATTCGGTTCCTATATGTGGAATGGGCAATGAAATTAAAATATGCATGCTACAATTTTTATTTATGTGATAAAAATATATTGTTTATGTTTTGGTTTGCTCTTTTGGTTATCCATAGAAAATCGATTTACCATGTATTTTTTTCTTCGTTTGATTTGTAAAAGAGGGTGGCCTATCATCACCATATTTCCTCCTTTTCTTAATTTTTTTCTTTTTTGTACTGTAAAAAATTCTATAATTTTGAAGACGGAGCAACCATAGATTGAAGAAAAGAATAAATGTTTTTTTTTATTTTTTGTTAATGGCAGTTTTTATTTTGATTAAATTATATTAATTCTTATTTTTTCAAGTGCTAGAATTTTTGTTTTACTATTTACAAATAAGATTTTTTAAAGAAAAAATTGCCATTAACTTGTTTTTACCGAACGAGGCTAGTCGTGCGAGCAAAGAGCTCGAAGCGAAATATCCAAGTCCAAGCAAAATGTTTTGGGCCTAAAGGCCTTGTAATTTTCTTTTAATTTTCTAAGATGGACAAACAAAAGTTGCTATTTAATTCATGAGATGAATGGATGAATGGATGCTAGTAATATGTGATATTCTGTAGATGTATGCCATTTAGAAAAAATTTGCCAACCCTAGGTTTTGCCATGCATTCATTATGCATGAGATATACAATGAAGCAATATAGGATGGTTAATAAATTATGACTAGACAAGATAGGGTGAATTAAAACTTAAAGACCGCAAAAGATTGAGTGCGAAAGGATGCTCATGTGAGTGTCCACGGTCTCCATGTGATGGCCCATTTGTTTGTGGTGAAGTGTTACTCCCCACTGGAGGACATGAATCCTAGATCTTGCATGGTTTGGGTCTCCTAAAGGATAAGTCTACTTATTGGTCTCAAATTTGACCTCTCACCGAGGCATAGTTGAAAAATAATGGATGAATCAAATGGTTACACACTCAACATGGTTTATCAATAACCTGCCCACTGTAGCTCTGTTGAGAAATGCATGGACCAAATTATGGCGCTTCTCAAAAAGTTAGGCAATGAAGATGTTTGGTAACTTTTTAAGTGGGGGGGTTCGAGTTTTTCTTTTAATGGATAAGATGGCCTACCGTCACTTAGTCCATTATAGATAAGAAAAATAACCGTCGTATAAAGTTTTTTTTTAAAGTTTTGTGAAATCTGTCATCATGCATACATGCATGATGATTTTATACAAAGTTCCAACATTTTTGACTAGTATGCTTATACTTTAATAATTTATATTTTCAATCATAATCACCATAATATGAATCCACTCGCAATGCTACTAACTAATAACAAATTAGAAAATGAAGAGAGATTTAATGAATGGAGACGTAACCTCGAAATCATTTTTCAATATAAACGGATTTCATGGGTAATAATGGATAATGAGCTTACTTCTCTGGGTGACAATTCAACTCCTGAGCAAGTCCAATAACTTGAGTGATGGCAGAATGTTGATAAGACTACAAAGTGCTATATTCAAGCTTCTGTCAGTGTAATATTACAGAAGCAACCTTCAGGCATGCAAAATGTTGGTTCAATGTTCTCTCACCTACATGAGATGTTTGGTGTGAGGACTAGGTCTGCAAGGGTGAAAGCTATCCGAACCTTTCACAATCTCAGACAAAATCCTGGTGAACTGGTGCAGGATTACATGCTTAAGGTAATCTTTGCAGTTACTGAGGCTGAGTTGCTTGGGGCTGAAATGGATGCATAAATGCAGATGATCATGATCATCAATAGCTTAAACTCTTCTTTTCAAAAGTTTAAGTTAGACTATGAGCTTAACACCAAGGATTATACCTTGAGTGAGTTGATGAATACCCTTCAGAACATATAGGAGATATTAAATATCAGGGCCAATGGGCCAGAGGCTCATATGGTATCTTCTTCTAAGTCCAAGGGTAAGGGCAAGCAAAAGAAGAAGGGTGCAAAGAACGGAAAGGCCAAAACAGGGGTCAAGGCCCAACCCATGAAAAAGAGGGCCAAAGAGGACACCAAGGGAAAGTGTTTTCACTATGGTGAGAAGGGTCACTAGAAGAGGAACTGCGCGGCCTACTTTGAGACCCTCAAGAGCAAACAAGGTATGGGTTTCCTAATTTTGTTAGGAACTAGAAAAGTGACAGATTTATTTGATTCATGGATACTAGATTCAGGAGCCACTGACTATGTTTGCAATTCTATGTAGGGGTTCCAGTAAAGCAAAAGACTGCCTAAAGGCCAATTTCAGTTCAAGATAGGGGATGGATCCTATATTTCAGCAGAAGCAGTGGGACTAGTTATCTTAGACTTTCTTAGTGGTTATAGGTTATATTTGGTGGATGTATATTACATCCCAGTGGTTGTAAGGAACATGATTTCTGTTTTTTTTATTAAAATCTAGTTATTCCTTATATTTTGAAAATGTTGTTTCAATATGTGAGAATAAGAATTTTATTTGTAATGCAACAATTAAATAGGGATTGTTCTTTATTGAGCCTATGATTGGCTCACTAAACACCATAGAATTAATAAAACTAAGAAAATCCAATGACTCTAGCATGAATTCAAAATATCTTTGGCACTTAAGGATGGGTCATGTCAATCAGAAAAGACTTGACAGGTTAGTGAATGATGGGATCCTTATGGGCTTGGAAAATGGTCTGTTACCCACCTATGATTCTTGTACTGAAGGAAAGATGACCAAGGCATCATTTCCTTCTAAAGGAAATAGATCTGAATCTACGTTGGACCTGGTACATACTGATATGTGTGAGCCCATGAATGTACAATCTAGAGGAGGTTATGAATACTTCATAACCTTTAAAAATGATTACTCTATACATGTATATGCATATTTGATGCAAAAAAAGAGTGAGTCCTTTGAAAGGTTCAAAGAATTCAAAGTTAAAGCTGAGAAGCAACTAGGCAACCCATTAAAACAACTTCGATTAGATCGAGGTGGTGAGTATTTATCTAGAGAGTTCCAACAATTCCTAATTGACAATGAAATTGTTTCCAACTTGTCAACTCCCAGAACACCTCAACAAAATGGTGTAGCTAAGAGGAAGAATAGGACTCTATTGGAAATGATAAGATCAATGAAGTCTTACGCTAGCCTTCCAGAATCGTTCTGGGGATATGCCACACAACTTATCTTCTTAACTTTTCTCCATCCAAATCCGTGCCTAAAACACCTATGGAGTTGTGGACTGGGCGAGTGCCTTCATTGCTACACTTGAGGACATGTGGCTGCCCAGCCCATGTTCTAAGGCCTGAATCCACAAAGATGGAAACAAGGTTAGAGGTATGTTTGTTTGTAGGATATCTTACGGGTACACGAGGGAACAATTTTGCCTTCCTCAGGATAGGAAGGTATTTGTGTCGACAAATGCCACATTCTTGGAGGAAGAATTTATGAGAAATCATAAAGGAAGAACTAAAGTAGTACTAAAGGAGTTTGCTATTTCATCAAAATCAAGAGCTACTTTGGATATAGCAGAATAAGATGTCGAAGTTAATTCAACAGTTGAATCGAAAGAGCAACCTCAATGTCATGTAGAGCCTAGACATAGTGGGAGGGTTGTGAGACAACCAAACATGTATCTAGGCCTAAGATAAGGCATAATTTCCATCTCAAACCAAGAAGTAACGGATCCCATTACTTACACACAGGATATTAATGACGTTGAAGTGGAAAAGTGGCTCAAGGTAATGGAATCAGAAATAAATTCCATGTATGCCAATGAAGTCTACATCCCTGTAGATTTACCATCAAGTATAAAAGCCATAGGGTGTAATTGAATCTTCAAAAGGAAAAAAGGATCTGATGGAAAGGTAGAGACCTTTAATGCTAGATTGGTAGCTAAGGGCTATACTCAAAAGGAGGGTATAGACTATGAGGAGACTTTTTCTTCGGTTGCCATGCTTAAGTCCATCAGAATTCTTTTAGCCATAGCAGCCTATTTCTATTATGAAATATGGCAAATGAATGTCAAGACGACATTTCTTAATGGGGATCTTGAGGAGACCATTTATATGGCCTAACCAGATGGATTCATTGAGCTAGGTAATGAGCATAAGGTATGCAAGTTGAAAAGGTCCATTTATGGACTTAAGCAAGCATCTAGGTCTTGGAGCATTAGGTTTGATAAGGCTATCAAAACCTATGGATTCATATAAAACCTAGATAAACTTTGTCTCTATAAAAGGATACAAAAAGGTAAGGTTACTTTCCTAATTCTATATGTCGATGACATTGTGCTCATTGGGAATGATGTAGGAATGTTATCTATGGTCAAGGTATGGTTGAACGAATAGTTCTCAATGAAGGATTTGGGAGAGGCTAGCTATGTTCTAAGGATCAAGCTTATGAGGGATCATAAGAACAAGCTGATAGCCTTGTCTCAACTAGCCGACATTGAGAACATGCTTAATAAGTTTGTCGTGTAGGATTCCAAGAGGGGTTTCACCCCTATTAGATATGGAATAAAAATTTCAAAAGAGCAAACACCTAAGGCACAAAAGGAGGTTGAATGCATATGCAAAATTCCATATGCTTCGGTAGTTAGAAGTTTAATGTATGCTAAGCTTTGCACTAAACCAGATATCTATTACACAGTGGGACTGGTAAGCAGATTTTAGTCCAATCCAGGAATGAAGCATTGGGCTGCGGTCAAGTGCATACTGAATTATCTTCATAGGAAGAACTTAATGCTTTTTTACTCTAAAAATACCTTATTCCAACAGGATATACAGATTTGATTTCTAATCAGATGTTGATTCGAGGAAATCAACTTCTGGTTCTATATTTATTTTGGGAGGTGGAGCCATAATCACGAGGAGTGTCAAGCAATCTTGTGTTGCTAATTCGACTATGGAGGCTAAGTATGTTGCCGCTTGTGAAGTAGCAAAGGAAGCAATCTGGTTTTGTAAGTTCCTAAAGGATTTGGGGATAATTCTTGAGGTAGAAAAGGCCATTACACTTTATTGTGATAATAGTGGGGGCAGTGACTAATTCTAAAGAAACTCGGAGTCACAAAGCTGCCAAACACATTGAAAGAAAGCATCATCTCATAAGGGAGATAATACAACATGGTGAGGTGGATGTGGAAAAGATTACTACAGAATAAAACCTTGTTGATCCGTTCACGAAAATGCTGTCAAAGAAGAGCTTCGATGGTCACCTAGAAGGCATGGGAATGAGGGAGATTTCAAACTGACTTTAGGGCAAGTGGGAGATTGTTAGAGTTATGTAAATGGTGCACTGGAAAGCAAGTTTATTTACATATGGCTTAATTTTCTTCCAGTTACAATATTGTAATGAAAATATTTATTATTAATAAAACAAAAGAGTTTGGTTTTATTTGTATGAGCATAATATAACTAGTCATAAGGTACCAAAGTTCTTTTGTAAGTAATATACATATACATGGAGATGTATAGGAAGCATGTATATTATTAGAATCTAAATTGATTGATTCAAGGTCTAATAATCAAATTGGTCGTTTGATTATTGTTTAGACTATAGTGTTGTGATTTACCTCCGTGTAAGTGAAGGAGTTTACTTTAAGGGAATGATGAGTTTCAAATCATGATAGTAGTTGATTATTGATAACAGCACTATTAAATAAATATGGAATTGCGTATGTTTTTAAAGAATAAAGTAGTTCGTTACTTAAATCTTAAAACATACACCTTAGTATTCGTTTATTACGAACCACAATCTTGATGAGTGGTGAACTCATGTGTGTTTCGTTATAATTCTTAATATGAATGGAATGATTTTTATAAGGTACCAATCTAATGTCCACATGTTGGAATTATTAATTCAAACATGCATCAGGGAACGTTCACTCAAATAAAAAGTTTATAGTGATATCATCACTTCTAGATGTTTTACAAAGATTGGTGATTAAACTGGTGCTAGTAGTTTGATGGACTAGCTACCCATCAAGGCTTAACACCAAGATTAGATCTTGTGTGCTAATCACTATGTAGAGTGAAACGGGAGATCTATAAGGAAAAACTAATCTAAGGGCAAAACAGTAATTTTACCCTTTATTGTACAAATGGTTATAATATGGTTTACGATAGAGTTTGCAACTAGACATCATTTTCTCATAATTTTAAGTAATTCAAGAGTTCAGTCAATTGTCTTTAGCGGAGTGACATTTGGTTAACAAGTCAGAATTAATTTTAATGAGATTAAATTAAATCCGGGCTTATTGGAGCTTGAATTGTCGGACCCCGTTTCCAAAGTCCAACTCGTATACAGAATATCTTAATACGTGAGTTTATCTCTCAAAGAGAACACCTGACTATTATCGGATTATCTTCTTTGCTCTGATACTAACACTGTCGGGCCTCGTTTTCGGAGTCTAACCTTCAGAAAATCATAGGACTTGTCATTATCGAATCGTCTTCTTAAAACTCCCCTTTTTTAGGGTCAACTCAGCTCTTAGAACAGTTGACTACTACGATGGTGGTCGACTAGTCCATTTATCCCTTTCAACTTGAATACCTCAAGAATTAGCGTTGATAAGTCCACACTTTACACATATACCTGCTTCGGGCTATTAGTATAACTTTTCCTATAAGCATCCAAACTAGGGTTTCTTTGGATAGATTGAAAGAGGACTTCAAAAGCTACAACTTTCATGAAGACCTCAAAGGCCAATTTTATCTTCTGAAGGATCAAATATAGGGCAGAAGATAACCATGAATAGTAACCCAAACGATAGCTTGAACAGTGACACAGACGAAGTCTGTGAACAGTAACACAGATGATACTCTGTGAACCGTAACACAGATGAAGTCTGTGAACAGTACCACAGATGATGTCTGTGAACAGTAACACAGAGGATACACTTCGACTCAAATAACTTCTAACCCCTTCTTATAATTCTTAGCCCATAATCTATCCTCCGTGTTCTATCCTCTATGGTTGACTTTTATCTTCTGTGTTGACCACCTATCGTCTGTGGTCTATCCTCTATGCTCTATCTTCTATGTGATGACGTGTCCTCTGTGTTCTGACATCATCACAGATGATACTTCTATACTCTTACCCATCCTTGCCTCTGTGTTCTGACGTCATCACAGAGGATACTTATACTATTCATTCCTCCTTGCCTCTGTGTTCTGATATCAGCACAGAGGATACTTATACTCTTCAATCCTCCTTGCCTCTGTGTTCTGACATTATCATAGAGGATACTTATACTCTTCAATCCTCCTTGCCTCTGTGTTCTGACGTCATCACAGAGGATACTTATGCTCTTTAATCCTCCTTGCCTCTGTGTTCTGACGTCAGCACAGAGGATACTTATACTCTTTAATCCTCCTTGCGTCTGTGTTCTGACGTCATCACAGAGGATACTTATACTCTTCATTCTTCCTTGCCTCTGTATTCTGACGTCAGCACAGAGGATACTTATACTTCTATATTTTCCTAGCCTCTGTGTTGTGGCATCATCACAGACGATATTCATCCTCTGTATTTTTCCTTTGCATCTACTTTATTTAATGCAATCCATTATCCTTCTCAATTGCTCTCATTTATTCCAAACTCATGTCAAAATCACCCACACGTAAACATTAATCTCTTCTCACACCTCAAAATTATTGGATCAAACACATGCAACGTAAAACTTAACC
>JAOQMS010043243.1:0-12156 GCA_027563885.1 Erythroxylum longipes
CACCCTCGCGGGGCACGGATTCGGATATCACTGTCGATATCGGGTTCAGGTTTTGCGGGAGTGGGGTGTTACAGTATTTCCCCTGACTAAAACCACTAAGATCATCAAGGAAATTACTAACTTCTATCAAAGTGATAGGGAATCGATCTATGAAGCCTGGGAATGATATCAGGATTTGCAATGAAAATGACCACCCCATAACTTACCCAAGGAATTCTTATAATAAACATTTTATAATGGAGTAACCCCACCTACGAGAGGCACAATTAACGCAGCTTTAGGAGGATAACATATGAGAAACATGGTTGATGAAGCGAAAGAGCTAATAGACGAGATGGCAAGTAATAGCTACTTGTGGACGAACAAAAGGAGTAGACAAACTACTACCTTCCTAGAGCAAAAAGGAATTGCAGCTGTCAATTAAATGACAAAAATGCAAGCAAAAATTGATAACTTGATTCGACAGCTCAACAACATAAAGTCTTCGTCCTCAGATTTGGTGAAATCCATACAACTCAAGTGTGAAATCTGTGGAAAAATGGACCATGGTACATTAGACAGTTACTTGATGAAGGAATGTGATCCAGAGAAAATGAATTATATGGGAGCTCAATATAGACGAGGAGGGGGGAACAATCCTTATTCCAACACCTATAACCCTGGGTGGAAGAATCCCTCTAACTTCTCTTGGATGAACAATGCTAAAGGAGAGTTAAGACCTCAAGGAAAATTGGATAAGATTTTAGATAAAATTGGAGGCATAGAGGATGCACACAGGAGGCTTGAAAGCAAATTCAAGCAAGTCACCAAGAACCACGCCTCTTCAATGCGCAATCTGGAAGTCCATGTAGGTTAACTAGCAGAGAAAATATCTACTCGGAATGCAGGAACCCTTCTAAGCAATACCGAGTCTAACCCAAAGGAATGGATCATGGCCATCACTCAAACTCAAGAAAAGAAACTTGAACATGCGAAGGAAGGTGGAGACAAGGGAGAAGGACATATAATTATGGAATTCCTTCTAAGTGAGCTCGCAATTGAGCCAATCAAGGAACCTTAATGTGAAATTCCATACCCTATTCTAGCTCAACAAAAGTCAATTTCAAGTAGGACAACAGGGAATTTTAAGGAGGTTGAATCAAACAAGGTTGAGGACATAACAGGACAACTATAAACGAAGCTCACACTAAGGGAATAAGTCAAGAAGAAGCCCTAATAAAGCACAAAAGAAAGAGGACCTAGGGGATTTTTACATTCCTTGTAGTATCAATGGAGTTAACATAGACAGGGCATTCACAAATTTGGGAGCAATTATCAATATGATGCCCTATGCCTTTAGTCAGAAGTTGGGTTTAGGAGAATTAGAATCCACACAGTTGTTTGTAAAAATAGCTGATAGAACAGTTCATCAACCGAAAGGGATTATTAAGAATGTGCAAGTATAAATTGATAAATTTATCTTTCCCACAAATTTCTATATATTGGATTTGTAGAAGATTTGGAAACCCCTATGGTCCTTGGATGACCATTCCTGGCCACTACTCGCTCAATAATTGACGTTGATGTGGGTAGGAAAGCAGCAAATAACCTTCAAATTGTCAAAGAAAGACAACAGTTCTCCTTTACCTCTAACTAATATCAAGGAAACCAAACCTCGAGGACAACGGGAAACTATTAAGGATCCTGGGAATGCATTCAGAAAGAAATGATCACGTAGAAGAAGGCGAAGGAAGGAGAATGATAAGGAAGGTGGAATCCATAGTATTGTAGCTTATATGAAAATTATGAGATTAGTGACTACACTACCATTACATCATTCATTTAAACCACCGTGAGTAAAAGAAGAGCATCGAGCTACTGACATTAAAAGAAGCATGCATTGGAGGCAACCAATGAAAATTTATATCCTTTGATTGTTTTTCTTTTTTAGAAAGTTTGAATTTCGTAGTTAGGATTATTTCTTTTCCAAATTAAATCAGGAAGGCATAAGACTTTGATATAAATTTGACAATCGATGAAGTACACAGAGAGAGGTGAAAGGGCCACAAAGAGTTAAGAAGTGACTTCGGAAGAACAAAAGAAAAAAATGATGATGAAAAAATTGGCAGATTGTGGCCTGCGACAGGTAAAAAGGGAACACGTGATTTTTAAGTCAAAATTTACCATTTTACCCTCTAATCACCTATTTATTAAGTTCTAACTTCATTTTTTCACTCACTTTCATTTTTACTTTATCTCTCTAGATTTGAAACCTTTAAACACTCTCACTTCTCTTTACCCAAATTTCAAACTTCCAAATTTCTTCCAACTTCTACAGACTCGCAAGCCAGTATGCTACATATCAAGCAAATAGCAAGGCGTGATCAATCAGTAGAGTGAACCCAAGTCTCAGGACAAGGGAAAAGGAACAAAGCAGCTAATTACGACTCCTTTCCTGATCTTCTTAGATAAGGAAGGTACTCGTTTTCATTCTCTTCGTAATAAGCAAATTACAGTTCCAAAATAATTTCATTTTGAAACTTTAGATGATTAGAATTGTGAGATATGGTAGAAAGTTTAGCAGAGAGATTCAATGAGGACAGTTCATTCAATTTCAATTCCTAGTTTACAAAGAACTTACCTTAGGATTCTTTACATCCCTTCAATTAGAATCCAATAAACCTAAGGAATTGTGGCTTAGGTTGCAGGGACAACCTTATGGGCTTGATTATGAGACTTTGCATGAAATTTGTGGTTTCCTCGAGTCATACATAGTGGATCAGCACGATTATTTCCGTGTCAACCCTTACTGGATTGAATTAATTGGGTTAGATCATTTCGACGCTAAGAATGCACAGAACAACATCATTAGGAGCTATAAACACTTGTCAATGCACAAGTTCATGTGTCAAACCGTGTTTGACAAAACAGAGACCAAAAAGTGTTCGACGAAAGAACTTTTCATGTTATGGTGCATGGATCATAGCATCCCAGTTTGCACAACCACCCATATCTTTAATGCCATTATTACTTCTCGAAAAAAGAGGAGTAATAACTTAGGAATAGGCTACTTGGTTTTAGCCATAGCTCATAACTATGGAGTTGAATGCAACGAACTCACAGTATACCATCCTAAATTCATAAACCATCATCATCTATGGCGATCTAAAATCCTGAAATCCCATAATATGGAACTTCGGGATATTAGTGCCATGATACACGTAAAGGGTAGGAATGGTCAAGCGAGTTCAAGTGCTCAACAACAACAAAAAGAGGATTCGACCAACAAGGAATCCGAGGAAGAAGAAGAAACAGAAGAACCAGGCTGGAAACAAGTATTGGATACAATCTCCACAAACAACAAGGTAATTACATATGCACTTGCAAAAAACTCCAAAAGGATGAAGGAGATGGCTTGAACTCAACGACGTCAGAGCTCGGACATACGTCTTATCTATTGTTATTTTGATGCTTAGGGCGTTCAATTTCTATCTCCAACACCATACCCACCTCCATCACCATGAGGCTTTTTTCTAACTCACTTTCTTTTTAAATTTATTATTAATTTTTATTTTTTCTTTTTCTTTAATTTATTTTTCTTCTTTCCTTATATGTTTGTTAGTCCGCTTCTCACATTGAGGACAATGTATTATTCAAGTGTGGGGAGGGTTATGTGTTTTACTTTGAGGATGATTTTACATATTATATGATAGTTGTTAGGTTGCATATTGTAAATTGTGTGAATGTTTCAATGGCGTAGATGGATTGAAATTTATTTAATTTTGAATATAGTCTATTAGGTTGTGAAGAATCATTAGCTCGCAAAATTAGTGAATTGGGGTCTTTGGCTAAATATGCAACTTAATTAGGATTTAATGTTAGTTTGTCACCCTCTAAATTATCGCATTCATTAATAATTTGAGGCCTTTCGAATTAAGTAGTTTTACTAGTATTTTTCATAGAAACCGAGTAGCTAAAGCAATAAGGTAGGCAATTAAAAAAAATCATGTTCGCTAACTAAATAACTGTTCCGTTGGCCTTTGGGTTATGAATAGAGCTAGTAACTGGTTGAGAACATGATATAGTTGAATAACTAGAGTGACACGCATCACAAATGTGCTCTTTCGAGTAGAAAGACTGTAATGACATTCCAACCAAGCAGTTTATAAAAACGTGGCTTTGTCGAGTAATCGAATCAATATTCATTACCAATGTTTGCCTTCGTGTAAAAAAACTAAGTCCATGTTCATAAAAAGTAAATAAAATTAAAAAAATTTCTAGTAAAAACCTACTAAACTTGTAATAGTTGACTTTTTATGAAAACACACTTAAGAGTAGTTACAGAATTTGGATGACTAAAGAATTATTAATGGATGTGTGCAATTGAAAATGGTAAACAATTTAACACTTGAATATGAATTAATATGTATATGTACTTTAAAGGCACAAGACATAGATTTGACATGTTAATGATTGAAATGGCTCGCATGATTGTGTTTAAAATTAAGCTGATTTCATTAAGTTGAAGCCATTATCTCATTAATGCATTGTGTGTTGTGTGTTGTGTGTTTGTTGTTTTATTTTCTTGAGAACAAGCAAATGTTTAAGTGTGGGGATGTTGACAAGTTTGAATTGCATCATGTTTTAGGGCTTAGTTTGATATGTATTTAAGTGTTAACTTAATCATTTAGTATGTTTTTAGGTTAGAATTGTGTTAGTTTTTTAATTAATTGTGTTTAAGTACAAGTATTTGAGCTTAATTATTATGTCTTTGAGGTACCTTGATGTGTTTGTTAGTGTTTCAGGGTCAACATCAATGAATGGAGAAGTTTTGGAGACACTCGGGCTGAAACAATAGCCCATGATTATGGCACAATAGGCTACGATTGTGACAAAAGCATTAGAGACAGCCCACGATTGTGGACCATATGCCATGATTGTGATAGAAACCCAAGATACTGCCCATGATGATGACAAAAGGCTCAGAAGTAGCCCATGATCGTGGCTTGTCGGGCCACGATCGTGACCTACATCGGGCAGACGTGTAGACACTTAGAAAAGTCAAGTTTTAAGGGATTTAAGGCCACGATCATTGCCTACGTCTGGAAAACGTGTAGACACTCAAAAAAGTCAAGTTTTAAGGGATTTTTTGGACCTTTTAGAACCCAGAAAAATCCTAGGGCTGCCCAGAACACAAAAAGTCAAATGGTATATAAAGAACAAGAAAAAGGAGATGATGGAGCTTTTGCATCAGCCACCATTGAGACCCTCTAAAGAGAGTTCATCGAGAGATTGAGAAAGAGAAGAAGGAAGAGAGATGTGGAGAAGAAGCTAACGTGAAATACTTCCTGTAACAGTAGGTTTCCTGCTGTTATTGCCTCCGTCATCCATTCAGATCTTGTTTCTAGTGTAGTTTCAATTTTATTATAATTGGAATAACCATTTATGATAGGATTGTATGACTGTTGAGGATGTCTAAATTTACCTTCGGGTTATTTTTATCTTTGATTTAATAAAAATTTGATTGTTTTATGTTATTTGTTTCATTATGATTGATTTCTGAGATTGTATAATTCGGTAATAGACTGAGAGGGTGAATCGAATGAAAAATAATTAAATTGGGCTAACGAGAGTTAGGTGATTTAATAAGAACGAGAAATCAATCAAATAGGTAATGGTGTGAAGAGAGATCTCACGTAGGTTTTTGGTAGTCTATTGGAAAACTTCAAATCTAATTATGGTTTAGATAGATTGTTAATTGAGAAATTACAATTTTCCATAATTTGATTAGGCTTTATAATTTATGGTTAATGATTATAACTCGAGAGAGAGTAATCAACCCTAGGATCATCTAGGACCAATGATTCAATAATTCATAATCAATTAGGTTAGTGTTAAAGATAGGTAAAAATTCCCTTTTCTCTCAATTGGTAGTTCTTTAGGTTGATTCTTGAAGGTGTGCATTGTAATTACTAATTTGTTAATATTTCATGATTGATTCTTGAACTGAATTATTTGATTGAATTACATTCATGTTTTAGTTTAGTTGCATTTTAAATATTGCGTATTGTTTGGCCTTAGATTTTAGGATTAGATTCACCCTCCTCTTAGGATTGACACGTTAGGTACTATACAAACGACCCATATGATTACGGATTATTGAGGTTAAATATTAAAACTTACACATATCAGAAAACCGTGATCAGATACCACTATTGGAGAGCCATAGATTCATGCATTACATGCATAACAAGGCAGCGGAAGTGTCGGAATCTAAATTCCAACCCCACAACATCCCCAAAAATCCAGAATCTTAAATGCATACATACCCAGATTATAAGAACATGAAATTTTAGCACAAGTACCTTTAATAATGCTCCTCATTTCTTTAATCTTCTCTTTGTTTGAGTTGTAGCAAACACAAAACACCTTCCTTGATCACTCAAGAACAACCAAAGATGAAGAAAATCAGTGTGTAAGGGTGGTTAGAGCACCAAACAAGATGAGTTTAAGTGGATGCTCAAATGGAAAGATGGATCAAGATTATGTTGCATGCAATTAGATTCATGCAACAATTGCATAAATTGCATGAACAAGACTCAAGACCATTTCTCTTTAACTCTAGAACACTTATCCTCTCACTTATTTGTATTTTTAACTTATTAGTTCATGTTTACATAAATGAAGAACTCACATATGCATCATTTGTCGTGCCTTTGGTCACAATTGTGGCCTACTTCAATGATAGCTATACATACTTTGTTTTCATCTGATCTTTTATGTGTGTGACCCTTAGGTTCCTGGTTATTTTGGGCACTTGAATTAACTCTTAATCCGAGCAAATCATAGATGGTTTCATGCCATTTGAATTAACTCTTAATGCAAGCAAATCATGAAGGGTTTCGTGATGCCAATTTACCATAATATAAGTGGATTAACATATGAGCTCTTCGATAGTTAATCATCTGACTTACAAACCTTTCTATGGACAATTACCGTGCAATTCGTCCTTTCATCATTCTATACCCCACTTGGTTCAGAGTATGCACTATGTGTCAACTCCCACTAGATTGACTACGTCACATCTAGTCTAAATAATGTTAGTTCTTATCCTGGGATCTTATTACTCTATGTGTCATTGAAGACTCTCTTCAAGACATATGACTGCTTTGGCCAAAGATTCCTGAGTAATGACCCCGATAAGAGGCCGTGGGTATCATCTCCCTCTATTAGGAGTGGTGAATCCTTTATTGGCTACCCAATTAACTTTGAATACTAATAGTTGCACCTAATTACTACCTTATGAGCGACCTCATCTTGAGGCAATAAGGAATGATGTCAAAGCAGAGGATCAATATCCAAGATATCCTTGAGTACCTCAAGTTTAACGATATTTGCACCATTGCTATGATAAGATTAATCATTTACATTTGATAGATCTTCCATATGATAATCTAATAGTGGCTCATCCGATGTACTTACTACTCTTAGTAAGCATCCACATTTAACTCTAAATATCTCATGTTTATAGTTTGTGATATCCACTGCTTGATCAAATTAAGGAGTATAACATGTGTTAGTCTATCCAAATTAACAATGTCCTATCTTATTAATCCTATGACTAAGGATAATTTAGATACTAACATAATTGTACATGATGGGAATCTCATTATCAGGATCTCATCATGATTTCCTTCATGCTATGTTTTGTACCATGGACTTCATTAATTTGATTTAAGATCGACATCAATTCATAAATAAACGAACATCAAATTAATGAAAAATTCCCTTTCGCTTTATTAATCAAAATAAAGTTCTTACAAAAGTACTAATGATTGCCTTTAGAGCACTACTTTAACAAAATATGAATCAATTTTGAAAATTTTCCATTCGTATGCTATCATCTTGGGCCTAATAAAACTACTAGGAAAGTACTTAAATGTGGTTTTTATTAGCCAAATATATTTCAAGATTCCTATATGTTCTGCAAAACATGTGAACAATGCCAGAAACAAGGTAATTTATCCCATCAAGATTAAATGCCTTTATCTCCAATTCTTGCATGTGAAATTTTTGATGTATGCGGCATCGATTTTATGGGACCATTTCCTTCTTCTTTTGGTTTTGTTTACATTTTTTAGTTGTGGATTATGTTTGTAAATAGGTGGAAGCTAAAGCCACCAATACTAAAAATTCTAAAGTTATTGCAGAATTTGTCAAGTCTAACATTTTTGCTAGGTTTGGAATACCATGAGCATTGATTAGTGACAAGGGTACTCATTTTTGCAACTGATTGGTGAGGAATCTCTGAAAGAAGTACCATGTCCCTCATAAAGTGTATATGACCTATCATCCACAAACGAACGGGCAAGCAGAGGTGTCAAATAGAGAAATCAAGTCCATTCTTAAGAAAATGGTGAGCCTAAATCATAAAGATTGGAGCCAATGACTTGATGATACTCTTTAGGCATATAGTATCGTATACAGGAAACCAATTGTCATGTCTCCATACCGATTGATTTATTAAAAACCATGTCATCATCTAGTGGAAATTGAGCACAAAGCTTCTTGAGCCATTAAGCAATGCAATATGAAGATGGACACAGTGGATGAATAGAGGAAATTGCAATTGCAAGAATTGGAAGAGCTTAGGCTTGAATCTTACGAGAATGAAAAAATTAATAAGGAAAAGATGAAACAATTTCATGATAAGATGATTATTAGGAAGAATTTTGTGGTTAGACAAAAAGTTCTTCTCTACCATTCACGAATTAAGCTTTTCCCAAGTAAATTACGTTCTCATTGGTTTGGAGCTCTTGTTGTTACTAATGTGTTTTCACATGGTGCAGTTGAAATTGAAAGCTTATAGACGAACAAGAAATTCAAAGTCAATGGTCATCTACTGAAACCCTTCTATGAAGGATTCCACGTGGAGGATATAGAAGTGATATGGTTTAAAAACCCTTATTATAAATACTGAGCAACGTGGAGTTGAGCCAATGATGGTAAACAAAGGCATTACTTGGGAGGCAATCTAAGGGAAGTTGATTTCTGTCTCTTCACATTTTTGCAATTGCTATTTTCCTTAATTTCTCCATTTCTTGCATTTGATGTTACATTGGGGACAATGTAATTTTTAAGTGTGGGGTGGGGATCTTAGTTTGATATTAGCTTTTATGCATGTTTTGGGCTTAATTGTTGCTTATATGACTTCTTAGGCGATTTTCAAAATCAAACAAAAAAATAAAAAATTTCTCATTTCTATTGCTTTTAAGACTATATAGTCATAATCAGAGTATGAACTGACTAGAAAAATCCATAAAAAATTTTATCATGTACTTTTGCTGTTGTGATTAGTTAATGTGCATTATCTTTAGAAGAGTAGTGACTAGTGGTAGACAAAAGCCAGTGAGATTTTGAGCCTTATTAGTCTAACACATATATATAAGTCTCATTGTCTTTTTGTTTATGTGTGACCTTCATGACATGTACATCCTGATTTTGCTTTGGTTTTCTATTCAAAATCATATTTTTATCACATGCATTAACATGGAAATGATTAGTCATTATTTGTTTGTACAAGCTACATCATCCAACTATCTACCTATTTATATGGATTTTCCTTTGTTAAGCCCCCTTGAGCTTTATCTACCTTTTCTTTTTGTGCTAACCACATTACATGTTTTAAACCTAACCAAATGTCTCACCTAAGCCTTAAAGCTAGAGAAGCAACTGTTGATTGTTGAGTTTGTGGATGTACAAAATTCTAAGTGTCGGGGTATGCATATGTGTGGGATGGTTATAATTGTTAGGATGCCAATTTATGTCTTATCATTGAAAATTCCCATGTTGATGTAGCCCCTTTCAATGTATAAAAGAAAGAGAAAAAAAGCAAAAAGCAAAAAGCAAAAAGAAAAATAAAATAAAAATAAAAATAAAAATAAAAAAAGAAAAGAAAAGAAAAGAAATATATATATATGTTTAAATAAAATTATTAAAGAGGAAATGCATATGTGTTGCCAAGTTTTATATGATTAGTCTTTTCTCCTAAAGTTGTATTAAATGGGTTAACTGAGTATGTTAGATATGAGGTAGATTTTGCTTTCAATGGTCACTCCTTATAATTACAAAGTCTTGTTTGTTATTAACTTTTGTGAGTGATATGTGCGTTTTGTGGTTTAAGGTGAGAGAGCTTGAATTTGAGCTAGGAAATATAGTTTTTACATTCATCATAGTTTATGTACACAATTGTGAGTGAATGTTGGTTTTTGTAATTGATGGTATATTGAGTGTTTTTCTTGTTTCACTGGTTTTAATGACTTTCATGCTACTTTACCCAAATATATCTCACCTTACCTTTGCCCACATTACAACCCTAAAATTTCCACTGATTCATGATTTTGAATGTGACTTTTAGTGGTGGAGAAATGAAATGATATGCAAATTTGGGGAATGTTATAATCATGAACAACGTTGAGTTTACCTATGGATATATCTTATTTAAACACATTTTCCAAGTTTACCTCTAGATTGCTCAGTTTCTAAAGGTGTTGAATGTTGATTAATCATGAATAGAAACATTAAATGTTAATTTCTTATTATAGCTTTTGAAGTTCATTCATCTTTACTTATGATTATCTATTCTTAGGAAACAAGGAAAATGAGTAAGTGTTTTGGTTTATAACTTTGATTTTGATGATTAGCGTTTAACATCGATTTTGTAGCTTGTAAGTAAGATACAAATTGCAAAATAATCATAAGGATAATATTGATAATATTATGAAAACCAATTAAGCTCAATAATATCCTTTTTTTGAGTGAACTATCAACAAAATAGGGAATAACAAAACTTCCTAAATCTTCCATCGATTCTAACAGTTTATCCTATAAGAAGGTGAGTTGCTCTCTTTCTTTCGTAATCACCTTCGTCTCCTCTGGTTCTTCTGCTTCACGAATAGAGACTTTCATAACTTCTTCAAACTCAATGTCTGCTGTCATCTATTTTTCATCCTTTTGTTTTTTAGAAGATTCGAACACATAAATTGCCTTGAATGACCTACTATCCTTTGAATTCTTTAATACATCATTCACGTTGAATGTCACTTGGTCATCATTGATCTGAAGGACAAGGATCTTTTCATGGACATCTACATAAGATTTTTCAATGTTCAAGCATGGTATACTAAGATCTGGCAGATAATATGAGGGGTTTTTATCCTTTTCTTCATCCTCTCTCTTGATTTCTTAGTCTTTTATAAGGTAGGTTCAGCATGGTCTTCCACTGGTTCTACTTGTTCTTCCCCATTTCTAATTGTGATAGCCTCATATTGCTCTCGTTGATATAATTCCATATTGCTCAGAGAGTCTTCCACACTTCTCTTACAAAATTCACAGATAAGTTGTCTTACTTGAATCTCCAGGTTGTGAATAGAGCGATATGATTTTTGTTACTTGATCAAATTGCTCTTCCAGTCTCTTCTAGTTCTCTTCTATGTCTATTAACTTATCCATGATTTTTCCAATTTGGAATCCCATGAACTAGACTCATCTTGCTGAAATTTAGATAGGTCTTGATGTCCCATGTGAGTACTTGCATTGTTGGACCAATAGAAATATGGGTGGTTCTACAACCCTAGAGCGTACATCTTCTAATAAGGATTGTTACTTCCCTAACCATACTATGCCTCGTTGTATTTCGTAGCAAAAGTTCCTTTCTCCCTATAATATCTATCTTCATCACTGTTCTTTCCATTTCTTCTTGGCATCTAGCTCTTCAGATGTCTCATTCTCACCTTAATATATAGTACTGTGTCTCTACCTTACGCCCCAAACTTCTTCTTCTTCTTTTAAAAACAAAAGATAGTGAAAAATCCTTAAACTAAAGAACTAAAATAATCACCTCCCTGACAATGACACTAAAAACTTGATCGAGTGTTGATGTGTGTAAGTTTTAATAAAACCCTCGATAATCCGCAAGCACACAGTTCGTTAGCGTAGTACCTAAGGTATTGGTCCTACAGGGAGGGATAATCTAATCCTAAACTCTAATGTAACACCCCATTACCCTAGGGTACACATCGAGACGCCCGTAGGTCATTCTGACACATATCCTAAGATAAGGGAGCGCTACGTGCAATCACTACAGAACTCCACATGGCATCACATACATTTAAATAA
>JAOQMS010043244.1:0-12155 GCA_027563885.1 Erythroxylum longipes
GAACTTTGCAGCTGCAAATCTCAACTTCAAAAGAACATCTCTAGTACATTTCCTTACAAGTCAAACCTCACATTCCAACATGTCTACATTTAGAGTCCAATTATTTTACTTAATCTAAAAATAAGGCACCTGAAAGATAGAGAGAAGAAAAATAACTTATAACACTGCAAATGCAAGTTAATTATATGATTTCATGGAAAATTACAATTTCAAACTTCTGGATTAGCTAAGAAAGCAAACGAAGTGAAGCATATTTGACAAAATCGTGCCATATAACTTGCCCAGAACATCACGACTGCGTATAAGCATATCAAGCAACAACAGTTGCTTTTAAGACCAAGCCATTTTGCGGTCTTATCATATGCCTAACCAATTGCACCATCTATGGTGGTCCCAAGTTGTACATATTGACCAAGTTCACATGCAAGAATAAGAAGGTTGTTTCCTCCTGAGAAACATGAAAGTGAAACAGAGAGAGCTGTAGCTGTAAGATCAAACACGAGAATACAAAGTAAAGAACTAAACAACTTAGAACACTAAGTTTTCCTTAGAAAATAACGGGGTATGCTAATCCACGCTATGAGAACACATATGTTGTGTTCAGTGTCAGACATATTTTAAGTACCTTAATCATCTAAAACATTGGTCACAATTATCCAGCTAAGAAAGTTGTTGAACACCAGAGCTCAATCAGTTTTGAATTAGATAAGCCATTGAAATCATGTCTTTAGGAAATAATTTGAACAAAATAGAAAGACTTTACAGTCTCCATTTACTTCAAACCCATTTTTACCTTGGTTCCAACATATTGTGACATCAAATTGTACACTATCAATCATTCATCTTCACATACAAATTCTTACTACTGAACCCTTTACTAAACTCGAAAAAAGGAAGAGATAGATGGAAAAGATCACACATTCTTACCTGAAATAAGTATAGTCATAAAAGGAAATTGCAACTTCCGTTCAGTTAACCTGAAATTAAAAGCATAAGCATACAATGTAGACAATTTGTCTGGATGGAACGATAAGCATAGCCCAGCATCGTAATAGAGAACGAATGTGGTTTCTGTGCATTCATATCAGACTCATAGTGGCGAAAAAGTTTTATATTATTTACCCCATAACAGTCTCCTATACCTTGCTACTAAAGCATGAGCCTCCATATGATGGACACCAATGATAGGTAGACTGAAACTTCCAGCAAGTTTACGAGCTTTCCTCGCATCAACTGCAACAAATGGAAATGAATTTGTCCTAAGAGCCCTCTCCAGACTTCATACAATACCATTATACCCCAAAAAAGACCTAGAAAATAACTTACCAGGAAGACAAAGACTTAAACTAAGACCAATTGTAACAGCAATTGCAGTTAGATCACTCACTATTAAATTAACCTTATCCAATGCTTCTTGTACAACCTGTAACATGATATGATGAAACCTGCATATTTAGGAGCAATCATCAACGTAATCAACAAATGACTTATGCACGAAATTCATTCATACGGTTAATTTCACAGCAGAATAACAATGATGTAGAGCAACATTGGATTTCACAGCAGAACAGCAGCAGAGCAAAAAGAATGTAATGTAGAAAATACAGGACAAAAAGAAAGAAATAGCAAGATCTGTTTCTAAATTTCTGAACAGAAAAACTAAATATCTATGACTTAACATGCAACAGTCACAACGAAAGAGGAAAAAGACATCACAACAACACCGATCAATAAATTAAAGAAAGAAAATAAGAAAAGAAGCTTCACAACTTTCTAAATACTTGTACAAACATGGAAAAATACAGAGCATAAAGTCAATAATTCAAAAAAAAACTTACGGTTGGTGGAGCCAAACATGGTAATCTACAATCACAAAGGCCCAAAAGCAGTTGAACCTGAAACCAAAACGCAGAGAAGATAAAAATTTATTAGACACGAAAAACAGAAATGAAAAAGAAATTAACTCTATGATGCAGATTATTGGCAACGTAAAAGAGCAAAAGGGATTAGGAAGATTGAAATGATGAACATCGAGTCAACTCAAATAACTCGCCCTAATCTCGACCATTTCTTTATTCACTCCCCAAAAGGTCTTACTATAGAAGTGAATCAGACACAACCTTAAATAGACTATTTGATTTACGTAACGAGTTTACTCAGTGTAGATTAGATAAACGAACTTCTCCAATAAAGACTAAGACTACCAAAGTGGTCTGAGTGTTAAGAGTTACCTTCTTTTTGAGCAATGACATTTACCGCTAGCTGAGCCAGAAAACTTGCAGGAGACGTCAACGAAGTGGTCGTGCTCGTGACATCTTTTCTTACTGTAAGACACCGATGAGAGTGGTGGTTTCTTGGCAGAAATTGCTGGCGTCAAGAAGATTGATGACCCTTGCTTACCATTTGAGACGTTGCCGTCTCCAGTAATCGTCGAGGACATGAAAGATGAGTTTGACGACACACTGAAGCTATCCCTTATAAACTTAAGCTCAGTACTCTTCGCGTTTGAGCCAAAAATGCTAGGTTTCGTGAAGTCAAGAGTCACAGTATGAGGCTGTGACTGGACAAAGCTTGAAGGGATTGTCATATGAACTTGAGGATTGAGATATAATGGGTCGTTGATTGGGCCTTGGCCTATTTTACAGTTACAAGAGTCTGCTACATCTCCCTATTTTTTAAGATGTTTATTTTAAAACATAAAGACAAATACCAACTAAGCATTTTCAAAAAGATATAACCACAAATTATCTACAAGTCAAACTCATATTAACTAAATGTTTTTTTATAATTACTTGCTTTTGACATTAATTAATCGTTATTCCTGGATGCATACTTGCTACAATTCTTGTCCTACTAGTTGAAAATTTTAGAAGTTTTAGACTCTTTTTTAGTATATTTTTAGACAAATTTTATCGTCTTAAATAAATGTCTAAAAACTCCACCAATTTTTAGATTATTTAAGACAATTATTATATGCGTCTAGGCATAAGCATCTAAAATCTCCTTATTTTGGTGTAGTGAGTGTAAGGTCATTGGGGCTATATAATCTGATTTAGGTCATTTTTAAGTAATGAAATCGTTTTAATTATGTGATTAAACGATGTCATTTCATTAATCTTCATTTGTTATGTCAATTTTGGCTAACGTGTATTAAAATTTAAGGTTTCTGAAACATGCAGCAAGCCACGTTAACAATCTTAACGAAAACACTAAAATTGGGCTAGAATTGAAAACAATTGAAAGTTTATCCATTTTATTGCTACTTTTTAAAGTTCGGGCTAGAATTGAAAAAAATTGAAAGTTTGGGCATTTTATTGCTACTTTTTAAAGTTCTAGCTATAATTGAAAATTTGATGAAATTTTAGGTTTTTTTTGGTAATTAACCCTAAAAATAAACCATTATTGCCTTCTCATCGCTATTAGTCAAACAAAATACTTTTACCAAAAGCTCACAAACTAGGATGACAAATTGACATTATGACCCGAATTCATGATCATTAAGTATAATTCTAGAAATCTCCATTCCAATATTAAACGTCACATACTGAGATGCAACTCATTTATCGCTCGTAAATATTTGTCTTAACTCTTTTTTCATTAGAACAAAACACTGAAATGATAAGAAATTAGTCGTAAATCTTAATATAGGAGGACAATGCAAACTCTTATTATTAGTGAAATCCTTTTTCATTAAATTTAGGACTTGTACATAACTATAAATGATAGGAAAGTATCTAAAATCTCCTATATTTTTCAACATCATGTTAATACAATATGCAGCACAAGAAGTCCAATAAAAAGAATTATGTCTGCTTTATAACATTTTTCCAGCTACTTGATAAGTATAATTATTATCAGTGGCATCAATGGGCTTTAAAAATATCATCCCTTTAGCAAAATAAATCAAAAATTTTGATAATAGGTTCAGTATTCTATTTTTCTAACCATCACACATGATTAAATACCCATAAGCTGCCTAATTCATTCTTCTTTCATCTAAATAACTTTTTATTACTTTTTATTTCATAAGCAAAGCTATTTAGAAGATTACTTCTATAGTAATCAATTAAAGGAGTTTTATATCCTAGACCATAAGAGCCAATAGCATCCACCATAACTGGAAATAATAAGACTAAGTAGCATTAAATGATATACTCGCTTCATACCACCATCTAGCCATTGTCATGTTCACATTAAGAGCTACTTGTTTATATTGTATGGTATTACAAATTGAAGGCTATGCCCTAGGAGTTGTTCGTGGTGCAAAAAAAGGTGTCTTCTTCTTTTCCTCACATTAGATGCAATAATCCCTTTTTATTAAGTAAGAATACCACCTTTATCATCTCTAAATCATCTCAAAAAGAAATTTGACTAATAATTTTGTAATTCAGTCGTTATCTTTTGTCTTTCTCATGTTGATACTCTTTAAGCAAAGCTTGTATTTGCCATTTCACGTTATGGTTAACTTTCTTACATGGCTTCACGTCATCTTTTATCCTAACTAAATGACTTTTTAATCTGGTGATTCTAATGCTCGTTACAATACAAAAAAATGGTATAGTTCTTCATTCTAGTATCCAATCTAGCATAAGCCTAAGCTAGATCATCGAATTTTCCTAAAGTGATTGAATCGTCAAGAGTACTTGAACTTTCCTCCATTTATCTGTAAAAACAATAAAGATATATGTTTAAATTAAATTAAAAACTTCATATCAAAATTAAGTGTTCTTCCAACTTGATTTCATTATCAACTACTATCACAAAATGTGTATTGCTTAACTCAAAACAAACACAAAAGCATATCTTAGGTTCTAAAAAATACACATAACTTGAACTTTAAAAATATACGTACATCAAAGTCAATAATCTAAAAATCGTTATTACCAACTACTAGTGACATGAAAAAAATGGAATAGTTGATGTAAAATAACAGGAAGAAATAAAGCAAAAACAACTTCTCAACAATCATATGATATAGACATGTAAGTGAACTTCATAAACTTACATAAATGATTCCTTAAGAAAATTCTAGTTTAAGCACATTATATCCAAGAAATTCTCATATTTCTTAAATCAAATATTATAGAGGTATATACATTAATTATGATATTTCTTAACCCACATAAAATATATATATATATATACATTAATTGTTGCACTTTCACAATTATAACTTATTTTGTATGATTACATAATTCAACCATAAACTCAAAACTATAACTCATTTTATGTGATTATATAATTCAACCATAAACTCACAACTATAATCTATTTTGTATGATTACATAATTCAACCATAAACGCATAACTATAACTCATTCTATATGTATGATTGCATAATTTAACAATAAACTTACAACCATAAATCATTCGGTGTGATTTCATAATTTAGATATAAACTCATAACTATAACTCATTTTGTATGATTACATAATTTAGCCTTAAATTCACAAGTATAACATATTTTTTGTAATTACATAATGCAACAATAAACTTACAACCATAACCCATTTTGTAAAATCATATAATTAAAGTACAAAATAACCCATTTTGTGTGATTACGCAATTCATTTTGTAATATATAACCCATTTTGTTAAAACTACTTTATGATGATATATAACCCTTTAAAAAAACAAATCCAAAACATTCAAATATATTATTATGGCATTATGGGATCTGAAAATTGGCTACAAATCAACATAAACAACCTTGATCTACTTGATTGGGATGGTTGGTTGCAGGCTTTGATAACGAAGGATGACGATGGGCTATAGGTTGCAACGATGGAAGTGATGGTGGGCTACAAACTGTGATGAGATGAATTATTAGACGATGGAATAAGGAGAGGAGGTTTGAGAGGAAGAGCACATAGTTGCACAATAGGAGCAACGAACAAGGAACGACGACAACAGGAGGAAGAGAAAGGGGATGAATGATGAGCGGTTATGAAAAGAGGAGTAGGTGAGTGAGTGAGCGAGGCTAGGCAGTACGAGGATAGGTTAGGGTTAAAATATTGGAATTGCCAATTTAATCCCTAAATATTATAAATTTTTATTATGTTCGATATTTTGTCAATATTTTGGGTACTGGTCAGTACCATCTGATACTATAAACTGGTACAAAATAGGTGAATACTATACCATTTTTGGACAATACGATATGGTAATCATATCTTTGATTATGATATATGATTTGTTTAACATATGAGCTAATATTTTTGGGAGATTGTTATATGTTGTTTAGATTAGGGGAAAAATTGCATTTTTAACCCTAACATTTACAGTGGAGTACAAGTTGAACCATAACATTTTGAAGCATTCAATATAAACCTCAACATTTACAAAACATTCAATATAGACCATATAAAGATAGAAAATCTGAAAGAGTTTACTCTTCATCAGTTAAATGCTACGTCCTAGATGAAATGACATTTTTTAATTTTTTACACAACATAGGACCCACTTGTAAGCTAACATGGAATTTTAACTTCAAAATAAAATAAGGTCCCACAATCCTAAAATATTAAGAAGAGACATCTCCTAGAAATAGAATCCTAGACTCCGCCATTTCACATCCAAACCTCTTAGCCTTTATTCTCTTTTCGCTTCTTCTCTGATTTGTGTAATGGTCACTTATTAAACATCTCACACATTTGTTCTTCATCCTTTATTTTTGCTTTTCTCAGAGTTTCCCCATCTGGGTCACTATATTTTTACGTTTAATTTACATACCCACAAGTTATTTGTCTTCTTTCAACCTCCAACCTCAATTAGTTCTTTACATTTATTTTCATTCTCCTTAACGTTAGTCCTGAACAGTTCTTCACTTTTCTTTACTTGGATAGACTTAGATCTCAATCTTAGTTAATATATTTAGGAGATTGTTATATGTTGTTTAGATTAGGGTGAAAAGTGCATTTTCAACCCTAACTTTTACTATTGAATACAAGTTGAAACTCAATGTTTTGGAGCATTCAATTTGAACACCAACATTTATAAAAACGTTCAAAATAGATCCTATAATAACAGAAAATCTAACAAAGTTTACTCTCCATGAGTTAAATACCATGTCTTAGATAACGTGGCATTTTTTTAATTTTTTACACAATAGTAAGATCCACATGCAAATTAACGTGGCTTTTTTAACTTAAAAATAAAATTGGGTCTCATGAACATAAACCTCACTGTCTACTTCTCCTACAAAATATGTTTGGTTGAGTGAAATAGCTATTCTATTACTGATGTATTCCTGATGAATAGTTAGTCTTTAGTTTGGTTAGAAAATAACATACAGAATAACTAATCACGGTTTTAGTTATTCTTGCACTTTAAGGAATAACTAAAGATACCACCCAAACACAGAATAGGTAAACAAAAACTTTCTCCCTCTTATTATTATTATTATTATTATTATTATTATTATTATTATTATTATTATTATTATTATTATTATTATTATTATTATTCAATGTTGCAAATACCATACTAGACTTGGTACCAAATTGGGTTCTGGTACTGTACTGTAACGGTATCGGTTAATATCAAGTACTGTTTTGGGTAATTTTTAAATTTATAAAATATTCTTTGAATTTTTTTAGAAATTGCAAAATAGTCCATTGTCATGTTGTACTATTGTACTTTATACTTTATAAGTTTATATCAGCCTTGTTTCCAAAAATCATAATAATAAATAATAACCATAATTAATATGAAATGACAATAATTTTTAGATATTTCACATATAAATAATAACCATAATTAATATGAAAAAAGACAATTATCATCATACAAATATAAAATTAAGAATAATACTAAGTATTTAAAATATTACAATTTCATCATAGAATAAATAATAATTACATCAAATTATCTAATAAAAAGAACAATAAATATCCTTAACTCTCAAACTATTACAATTTACGACAAGAGTTTGTGATGAGGAACAAACCAACTAGTATTGAAACCTGTAACAAAAACATTTACAATTACATTACATATATAGAATCTAACATATACATCAAATATAAGTAAAATTTAAAGAAGAGGAACAGCAAAAACCTGGAACTTCATTCAATTATTTACGGGAGGATATTCGCTATAACTACACGAACCCCATTTATCATTTGGTACAAAATCATCATCACTGAGAGGAGTCTTATCATCGTCATCATTCAAATTCAATGCACCAAATGCTGTCAATGCTTTCCCAACCAAGATTATCTTCCAAGTCATTCACATCTATCAAATTTGATTCCTCATAAACCCAATCTACCAAAAGATTGATATTATTAATAGAAATTAGATATGTTGAACTACTTGTGCTATTAAGATTCCTAGTAAACAATAAAATTTAATTATTAGAAAATTATAAGAAATTATATCGAGATTAATAATGACAATAACATACCTTTCTCGAAGCTTTTAAATTGTAACGAACAAATACCCAAGTCATTCAATCTCTTGTGCTCCAATTTATTCCTTTTCTTGGAATGGATGAATTTAAACATGCTCTAATCTCGTTCACAGCTTGTTGCACTCACACATTGACTTAAAATTGGAATTGCAAACCTTTGCAATTCAAGAACACCACTTCCGAATTGATCCCACCAGGAAACTGTAAGTTGTAAGATGACAAAAGTAGCGTTATAAACAAAATAAAGTGATAATTAATTTTCAACAAATAAGAAAAAGGAAACAACTAATACTTAGAGAAAGTTTTGCTCTTTGTCGAATAGCAATCGACAATCTAAAATCTCCACCACACTGCTTATAAAACACCATCTATAAACTTAAGAGATCTTACATCATTTCATGGCCAACAATTGTTGTAATAGTGAATATCATTCCTCTACTAACTTCAGCTTTCTTTGTAAAATCCGATCTGAAATATACACTAGGATTCAAAAACGTCCCAGATGCAAACAACAGAGAAGCAAGTTGTCTTTCTTATCTCTCATTGACGATTGCAAGATACAGTGTGTATAAACAAGGCCTATGTTTCAGATTGGCCTTGATTGTTTCTTTGGCCCTGTCCATGGCATCATAAAAATATCACATTGTTGCCTTTGCTTCACTACCAGCTAAGTGAAGCACCCTCACCAAAGGCTCAAAACATGGATAACAAATTGGCATTGAGACCAAAATTCTCTATTTTCTTGTATAATTATGGAAACCTCCACTCCAACATTATACCTTACATGCTGAGATGCAACTCACTTATCACTTGTAAACATTTTTCGTATCTCTTTATTCATCGTAACAAAAAACTGAAGTGATAAGAAATTTATTGCAAATCTCGTCACAACAAGACGACATAAATTCCTACCATTGGTAAATTTCTTCGTTGTACACCTATGTACGATTAGCGATGAACTTGGTCACCTTTATAGCTTTATGCATAGTCTCATCAATAATAGAAAAATACCTAGGATCTCCTATAATTTCCAGCATTGGGTTAATATAATGTGTAGTACAAGGAGTCCAAAAAAAAATTATACTTATTCTGTAACCTTCTTCTTGTCACTTTATAAGTGACATCATTATCAGTAATGAAGTGAACAATGTTTTCTAGCCCTACTTCATTCGCAACTTTGTCAAATATCTCAAACATAGTATCAATATTTCTAATCAGGCTAGATGCACCAATTGACTTCAAACATTGAACCATTTGCAGAATAAATCAAAAAATTAATAATAGGCTCTTGTCTCCTATTTGTCTAACCATCACATATGATTGAATACCCAAAAGTAGCCTAATTCACCCTTCTTTCTACCAAATAACTTTTACTTTTAGAAACTGAATAACTCAAAACTTTACCTCTTAAGTTATAAATCGAAGGAGCTTCGTATCCCAGACCATAAGAGGCTATTTCATCCATCATAGGTTGATAATAATAAGATTGAGAAGCATTGAATGATGAATATGTATCAGACCACCATCTAGCTACTACCTTATCAACATTGTGAACCACATTTCTTGATTGCATTGCATTACGAATTGAAGGTTGGGCTCTAGGAGTTGTTCGTGGTGTAAAAAAACTATTCACCTACCTTCTTCTTTTCCTCACATCAAGTCCAAATGTAACATTCACTTCTTCCTGGGCCTGGGATGGAACACTACCACTCCTACTACCACTACCACTACTACTACCACTCCACTACCACCTTCAACATTTTCACAATCACGAAAACCAACAAATGAACTTCCACTATTAATTTTAAAATTCAAACTTTCCCTTCTATCTTTCTTATGTTGATATTCTTCAAGCAATGATTTCATTGGCCACTTCACATCATGACTTACTTTTTCACAGAGTTCTACATCTCCTTTAACGCCAACTAAATGCTTGTTCAAAAGGGTGATTCCTCCACTTTTCAAATGCTAGTTACAAAACAAGAAAATTGTACAATTATTCAAACCTAGGACCAATGCAGCATGAGCCCAAGCTGGATCATTTTATCTTCTGGAAGTAGTTTGATCAGGAGGACTTAAACTTCCTTCGATTTATCTGTAACAATAAATGAAGATATTATTTTTGTAAGAAATTAATCCTTTAGTAGTTTCATCAATAAACTTAGCAATGTTAAGTCCTTCATGAGGCAATGCAGTATAAATAATATCTTTAACTCTTTATATTAAGCCTAAAGAAGTAAAGATTAATGAAACTAGAGTAAAATTCATAAATAGATAGACTTTCTTATTAGAGAGTAGTAAATTCATGCTAAATTTAAAATTGAAGTACAGTGTTATGTTTTGTAGTCTTGAAGGTTCAAAGATTTAAGATGACGGCTTAACGAATCCAAAAATTCAAGCGTGACTTAAGCATCCTTATCTTCACATAGCATGTTCATCTTTATTCTTGTTTTTTTCAGGAATATGATTATTGCCATCGACATATCTTCATAAATCCTTGCCTTTAATAAATATCTTGAAATGGAATGCATAAGTTGAGTAATTCTTTTCATTTAGATGAACTAAGAAACTTTCACACTTATCCGAAGATACAATGCCAAGTTACTATAAATGAGATAAAAATGGAATAATAAGAAAATAAGATTTTGAATATGCAAAGACTATGGGATGGACTAATTTTGGGATAAATAAAGGTGAATACACAAGAGACTTGATGAGATGGACTAATTTTGGGATAAAGACAACTTAGAGATATAGATTTTACTTTTTTTTGCTAATTTACTATACAATAATTACAATTACATATCTCCTCTTCGACTCTTCTATAAGACCACAACCGAATTATTATTAAACTCAATTAATTATTTACCCAATATCCAAATACCATTACAATAATTTTAAGAATATGTGAATTAATCATTTACTTTAAAGTCTTTACATTCTTGGTTTTAAGGTTTTAATTTAAGTTCTAACTTCCTAACTTTTAATTCATGCATATCGTGCGTTTCAATGATAAAAAATTTAAGATAAATCTCAAATGAAACAAACCACAACAATGAACCAAACTCGTTTCATTCAACTCCAATCCATTATCCAACCAACGCAAATCACAAATTCATTCACAATTTCATTCCAACTTCCAACTTTCAATCCATTCACAATCACAAATGCAATTAAGCAGAAAAAATCAATCGAAAAGTGTAAACACATACAAACAAATTGACAATCGATTTTCGGGTCGGGTTGGGTTTAGATCTGGTATTATTTTAGATCTAGCAGCTACGAATATGTTGAGGACAGGAGGAGAGAAACCGATGATAGAGGCGTGGAGGAGGTTTAGTGGTGGCGTGGTGCAGTGTTGGTCCTCGTGGAGAAGGGCTACAGGCTGATGGAGGTTCAGCGGAGGCTCGGTGGTGATGGGTTCGCCTGGTAAAGGAAGATGACAGTCGTGTGGTGCGGTGGTTTGTGGTTGTCTTATAGCCGGAGATGGAGAGGAGAATTAGAGAGAGAGAGAATGGAGACGAGAGTGTGAGATAGTGAGAGAGAATGGAGGTGAGTCTGAGAGAGAGAAAAAAAATCAAAATAGCAAAGTATACAAGCATCGTGGGTAGGGGGTTTAGGTTAAAAAATTTTGTTTTTTGCTAAATAGTCCCTTACTTTTCTAAAACTTTATTATTATTATTATTATTATTATTATTATTATTATTATTATTATTATTATTATTATTATTATTATTATTAT
>JAOQMS010043245.1:0-12150 GCA_027563885.1 Erythroxylum longipes
ATGTTGAACTCTTATTTTATTGAATTGAATGCAATTGTCTTTGTTGATTGTTGTTTTTAATTGCCATCTTGCAACAATGAGAGAGTGAGTGAGATGAAATTTATATAGGATTGTACAATGTGAGTTGGCGACCTATAGACTAGTAATCATCACGTTAATTGAATAGTTAGAAGAGAGATCTCGACTAGTCAATTAATCACCCATAGGATAATTTGATAACTAATTGAATTGGTAGAGTTATTGGGTAGGTTGAGAGATCGTCCAATTGATTCTTGTTAATTCGATTAGGGATAAATAGTTACACCTTGAGAGAGGTTAATGAGTACATTCGAAAATCTAGGGTGAGTCATAATTCAATCGATAAAATAGGAGGGAGACAAAATAAGAAAAAAAGCAATCTATAGTATTTAGATTCTTGAATTTAGATTTTCTACAATCTCGGTATTGTCCATTGTTTACATTAGTATTTTAATTTTAATTTAATTTTTCATATTTTTTCATTTCATAATTTAGTTTCTTAAATAAATTTGTATCTAAATTAAGCGGTGTATAGGCATCAATCCCTGTGGGATCGATATCCGCTCTTTTAACTACAAGTCACGACCTATTCACGTAGGATTTTTGAGCATAAAACAAGTAGATAGGTTTTACCATCAACACTTAGTTCCCGGTATTGCTCTTATATCTATTCCTCCATATATGATGACACCTATGAAAATAAAGAAGTTGAAGGCTCTGTTACAAGAGTTGTTAGAAAAGGGTTTCATTAGACCCAGTGTATCACCATGGGGAGCTCCAGCATTATTTGTGAAGAAGGAAGATGGAACTCTGAGACTATGCATCGATTATAGGCAACTGAATCAGGTAACAGTGAATAACAAGTACTCATTACCTAGAATCGATGATTTGCTTGATCAGTTGTAGGAAGATGAGGTGTTCACTAAGTTAGATTTGATACCAGGGTACTATTAGTTGAAGATAACAGAGGCTAATGTATTGAAAAGTGCTTTCAAGAGTAGGTATGGGTGTTATGAATTATTAGTAATGTTGTTCGGGTTGACTAATGCCCCAGTTGCATTTATGGCATTGATGAATAAGGTGTTTCAACCCCACCTGGATTGTTTTATGATAGTGTTTATCGATCACATTTTGGTGTATTTGAAAAGTAGAGAAGAGCATGCTGAGCACTTGAGAGTAATTTTACAGATTATAAGAGAGAAGCAGTTGTATGCCAAATCTAGTAAATGTGAAGTTTGGCTTAATCAAATAGTGTTTCTGGGTGACATAGTAAATGGACAAGGTGTACAAGTTGATCTGAAGAAGATAGAGGCAGTAATGAAGTGGGAAGCTCCCAAAAATGTATCAGAAATCTGGAATTTCCTAGGATTAGCCGAATATTAATGGAGGTTTGTCGAGGGGTTCTCATTGATCTCAGCCCCTCTAACTAAACTTCTGAGGAAAACTGTGATTTTCAGATGGAATGATGAATGTCAAAGAAGCTTTGAGGAAATGAAACATCGGTTGACTACGGCACTGGTGTTGACTATTCCATAGGGAACTGGTGGTTATGTAGTATACAGTGATGCTTCGCATCAAGGACTGGGATGTGTATTGATGAAGTATGGCATGATGATAGCCTATGTATCGAGACAATTAAGATCTCACAAGAGTAATTATCCGGTATATGATTTAGATCTTGTTGTAGTAGTTTTTGCTCTAAAGATATGGAGACATTATTTGTATAAAGAGATTTTTCAAATATATATTGATCATAAGAGCTTTGGTATCAGCTAAGACAGAAGGAGTTAAACATGGGACAGAGGAGATGGATAGAGTTGTTAAAGGATTATGAATGTACAATTGAGTATCATCTGGGAAAAGCTAATGTGGTAGCAGGTGCTTCGAGTAGAAAGTCGAATAGCAATGTAGCTCAGATTCAATTATCTAGGTTACCGGGCTTAATTCAATTAAGATATCTGAATGTGGAGTTGAATATAGAGCAGAATAAGGCATTGATAGCCACACTAAAGATGAGGCCGATGTTGCATGACAGAATTAGAAAGGTGCAGAGTAAAGATCCTGAAATAGTGAAGTTGATTGAGAAGTTAAAGGTGAACCCAAATTTTAAATTTGAATTGAGAGATGACACATTGTGGTTAAAGCAGAGGTTATGCGTCCCAGACATTGATAATTTGAGAAAGGAGATTCTGAAGGAGGCACATGTAGCAGCTTATACTATGCATCCTGGTACCACCAAGATGTATGATATGCTGAAGTAGCATTTCTGGTAGCAGCTTATACTATGCATCCTGGTACCACCAAGATGTATGATATGCTGAAGTAGCATTTCTGGTGGCCAGAAATGAAGAAACAAATGGCTAACTATGTAGTTACGTGTTTAACATGCCAACAGATTAAAGCTTAGCATCAAGCTCCTGTTGGGAAGCTTCATTTGTTACTTATATGATAGTGAAAATGAGAATGAATTACCATGGATTTCATAATAGGATTGCCAAAAACTCCAAGGCAAAATGACGTTATATGGGTTATAGTGGACCGATTGACTAAGTCGGCCCATCTCTTACCAGTGAGAGAGAATAACCCACTAGAACAGTTGGCTCGGAGATATGTAAATGAGATAGTTAGACTGCATGGGGTTCTAGTGTCCATTGTATTGGACAGGGATCTCAGATTTACTTCGAGATTCTAGAAGAGCTTACAGTCAGCTATGGATATAAAGTTAAACTTCAGTACTGTATTTCATCCTCAAATAGATGGACAGAATGAGAGGATGATCAAGATTATGGAGGACATGCTCAGAGCATCTGTATTAGAGTTTCAAGGAGCATGGGATTAGTATATAGCTCTGATCTAGTTTGCATATAATAACCATTATCACAGTAGTATCGAAATGGCACCTTATGAGGCTTTGAATGGCAGAAAGTGTCGATCGCCTCTATATTGGGATAAAGAGGGCTTGAGAATAATAGAAAGCCCATAACTAATTTAGGATACTGTGGACAAGGTGAAAATGATCCGAAGTAGAATAAAACAGCTCAAGATAAATGGAAGAGCTATGTGGATCAACATCGGAGGGATATGGAATATAATGTAGGAGACAAAGTGTTTCTGAAAGTCTCGCCTTAGCGAGGAGTGTTGAGATTTAGTAATAAGGGTAAGCTGAGCCCTAGGTACATTGGTCCTTATGAGATCATCGAGAGGATAGGACCACTGGCGTACAAGTTAGCTTTACTGAATGAGATGTCTCAGATATACAATGTATTTCATATGAGTATGCTCAGGAGTTATCGATCTGATCCAATGCATGTATTACCGGCTCAAGAGATCCAAATATCTAGTAATCTAAGTTATGTTGAGGAGCCAATAAAGATAGTGGGATATCAAACAAAACAACTGAGAAACCGAGTAATTCTATTGGTGAAAGTCCTTTGGAAGAATCACTCAAGTGAGGAAGCGACTTGGGAAACGGAGGAGCACATAAGGAGACAATATCCCCACTTATTCGAACAATCAGGTAAGAATTTCAAGGACAAAATTTCTTAAGGAAGGGAGAGTTGTAACATCCCGTTATCCCATATTAAAGGTTAGGACCCTAGAATATTGTATATGAGAGATTATTGAGAAGTTAGAAAGTGTATTTCATGCTCATGCATAATATGACATACACACGTATGTGAATATTAATTTTTGCAAGTTAGAAAGTACATTTCATGCTCATGCATAATATGACATACACACATATATGAATATTAATTTTTGCACATTAAAATGATTGTACATGCATTCATTGAAATTTTCCGGGTATAATTGATTTATAAATGTGATTTTTTATATGAATTATGGTTTATCTGTATTGAAATTTTCATTGGTGTGTATTAGTGTTGATTTAGAATTTTTGGTGAAATTTAGGAAATTCCTAGAATTTTTGGGTATTTTTAGACTAGGAAAAATGCCAAGTGGCAGGACAATTAATAAATGGAAGTAGAATTAAGAATCAAATGACAATGGAAATTTTTATAAATGGCATTAGGATTTAATGAAATATGTCATTAAAAATTGGGAGACAATTGGAGTAGAAATTAGAGACAAAATGGACTAGTTATGAAAGTAGTCCAAATGGGACCACAGGAAGGTGACAAGTGTCAGTACCACTCACCACTCATCCCTCACTCATGTTGTTCACTATTTAACTTTTGAAAGGCCAACTTAATTGTTACACCTTGCTTTTATCTATCATTTTCTACTTCCATCTTGATGTCTTCTTCATCTTGTCTCTAAAACCTAAACTAATCCACCCTAGAAAGTTGATGGTCGTGAGCATGAAGGATTAGGGTTTTTTGGTTACTTTGAAGAATCTTAAGAGGAAAGCAAGTAAGTTATGCTTTGATCTTATGGGTAATGTTAAATGTAACTAATATGATGAGTAATTTGAGATTGAAGATCATGATCATGAAATTTTATATGTGATGTATTAATCATGTTCTAAATTGTAGGGTGTTAATGTTATTCATGAATTGTTTATTAAATAAATCATTTATGATGATAGATTTAAGAGATGAATGATTATGAAAAAGGAAGTTTGAAATACGATGATGTGTGAATGAAGTGGTAAAAATGAGTTATGTCTTACTTTTGTGTTTTGATGAATGATAATTCATGAGTTTAGAGTTTATAAGAAGTATTATGATGTCTTGGAATGAAGTATGTTAGGTTGATCAATTAGATGTGAAATGAAGATGATATCTAAGTTAAATATGTGCAGAAAATTGAAGATGAATGTGTATATAAATATCTTCTGTGTTAGTTTGTAATGATGTGAATGTTAGTAATTGTAATAGAGATGAAGTAAAGTGAGTTAAAAGCGAATGAAAGAGATAGTATAGTGTCTCGAAGTGTGGAGAATTAGGATGATAGTTTATAGATAAAGGGAAGGTGTCAATGGAGTTAAATGTGTGCTGAACTATTGAAGAATGTATAGATATGGTTGATGTTTTGTTTATGGGGTTATGACCAACAATCTTATATGATGTGTTTTGTGGATGTTTTGAATTTTAATAGAGTTCATAATGAAGAGGAATTGTAGTAGGAATGATAAGATATGCATAAGATGTGTTAGATGTGATTGTAGGAGATGGAAATCTAGAAAATAGCCAGTAGATGTTCGTTAGGCACACTTCAGGTCCGGTGGGTGGACATTCTCTGAAATTCTAGCATTCTAGCCCAGTTTATGTCTGTTTAAAGGGACATAAGTTCGTTGGGCAAACATTCTCTGGAATTCTAATGTTCCAGCCCACTTTATGTCCGTTGGGAGGGACATAAGTCCTCTGGGCTGACATTCTCTAGACATCTACATAAATCTGCAATTTTAACTCTTTAAACAGCAAAATCTCTCTTCTAGGTCTTCACAAAAGTTGTATAACTTGAATTCCTCTTCAAAATTGTACTTGAATGACCTTTATCTAACATTTATAATGAAAGTTATGCTTATTATCCCAAAATCATAAATATATATAAGTTATTGACTTATCAATGCTTTCCTATGATGTATTTAGGCTTAAATGAGATCTTGAATGAGCCTAGTGGTTGATGAATGAGGCGATTAAAGTAAGGAAAGTGTATTAGGTATAAAGAATGATTAAAAGATGATGTTAATTGGTTATGATATGTGTTTTAAGAAAATGTAACTGGGATTGTCATTGAGCATGCATTGTACATAATCCATATATACATATGTGCATAAATGAGTACTTATATAATAGTGCAAAGTTGTAATGTGTGTAAATGTGTGTTGTAAGATATAAAAGAGCAATTAGAGTGACAACATCTAGATGTTACGGGGACGTCGAGGCAATAGCTATCTGGAGCAAACTGTAAGTAACCTAAGATGGTCTTACTTCGATTAATTGTTTGTTTTATCTCTATGTTGAATTATTATATGATATGTATATATTGATTTCTGGACATCGAATGTCCGAGGCATTTGATACATAAATAACATATTAGAAGTGTTCATTGAATGTGAATTTGACTAAATGTGTGTTTTCTCAACTTAAATGTTAAATGTCAGACCACAATCTGATGACAAATATGAATGAGAAAGAGAATGTGAATGTGATTGATTGTACAAAATGATTGAATACACATAGTGCATTTCATTACATGAATGCATGAAACATAAAGGCAGTTGTGACTGGGTTGCCAGTAAAAAGAGCTTAAAGCTAAGAAGTAGTAAGAGCCTCTGGCTCGTTATGTAAAATAAGCCTTGTATCCCTAATGGATAAGGGACAGTATTAATAAGCCCGGTATCCACAACGGATATGGGACATAGAAAAAGGTACTCGGTCATAACAATGCAATAAATGAATGTGAGTCTCATGAACATTGCATATACACATGATATATATGATTTGAATGATTGCAACATATTGTTGAATTGTGTTGATTGATTTATGTGAAGTTTTTTGAACAAAGTGTTTTGTGATGTTACATGATGATAAATGAAATGATGTGAAAGATGTGATTACATGAATGATGTGTTATATGATATGGGTTAACCATCGAGGATGATTAACTTACGGAGTTCGCAAAACTCACCCAAAATTACAACGTTGGCATTTCAGGTCTGAGAGAAATGATATAGCTTCTAAGTTAATTTAGAAGAGAACTAGTACTGATTTTGGATTAAAGACATGGATCAAAGATTGGTCAGCTGGACTGAAGGATCTAGACTAGATTTTTGTTAATTCCTTATGTATGTAGCATGTTTTGTAGACAGAGTAGTTGACTTTGATAGGTTGTTGATATTGTACCTATATGGATAATGTTGTAATGCTACAATGTACAATTTGCTTATGAAATGAAATGAGGAATTGGGTTTTTAGATATTGTGATTTTTATATTTTAATTTATGATGCCATGAGTTAATTGAAAGTGATATAGTTAGCACGCCAATTTTGTCAGGGATGTGCACGAACGTCTGACGAGCGTCTGGGCAAATGGCTGATGGCTGATGGCAGTGGGGCATTACATATTTTATGTCATGTTTGTTTTGAACCATGTTTAACATTTAATACTTTGTATAAATTGTTATGATTGATGTCACTTATTTTTGATACATTTAGTGACGGAAGGTTTGAACAATATGAACGATTCCAATGATTGTGTGGAAATAAATGAACAAGATAGGGTATGGAATGATACCATAGATATTTATTTAATCTCCTTAATGGTTGAAGAAATGAAGAAGTGCAATCGAATGACTACTACCTTTTTCAAATCTGGTCGGAAGAATATTAAGGTAAGGCTTCAAAAAAAATTCAATAGGGAGTATAATGATATTCAATTGAAGAACAAGTATAATGGATTAAGGGCTAGATTGAATAATTTTAATAACTTACCCAAAGAAATAGGAATCGGTTACAACTCTTTTACTGGTGAGGTTAATGTTACAAATGAATTTTGGGAAAATATATTTAAGGAAAAATATGTCTTTGCTTTATTAATTTATCATATTATATAATATTTTTCTCATAATCCTTTTTCATCATTATAAGTGCATAAAATGGCTCACATATTTAAAAAAAAGAAGGAATTTCCAGACTTAAATAACATTTTTGGAGATACTACTGTAACTGTTGTGCATGCATATCCATCAACTAAATCTCCATCGAATAGTATAGAAGAGGAACATAGAAATGATATTGATGAAGATTACTCGTATAATGAAAAAGAAGATCAAGATATAAGTTTTCCATCTAAGAGAAAAAAATCTCCTAAGAATAAGAAGGAAAAGAAGATATATTCTAACATTGTAGAAGAGGTCTTGCTTATACCTGGTGATCAATTAAAAAGGAAGAATGATTTACTTGAGAAAAAACTAAGTGAAACATCATCCACTATAGAAAATGGATCTCAAAAGTTTAGCATAATTAATGGAGAGAGAGCGACGAGAGAGCGGCGAGAGAGAGACGAGTTGAGAAACCCATAAATTCTGAGATTACGGGTGGGTTACAGCTTCTCCACCATGGCTTCATCCTCTTCTCCTACCCTTCCCCGAACCCCTCTTTCCCCTTTACCTGTCCTCGTTCTTTCCTCCCATCAAAAATCGTCCCTCAAAATCCCTAATCGATCCCAAGACTAAAATTCTGACCCAAACCCCATCATCACCACTTCTCTGCAACTTAACCCTCCCCTCACTCCTAACGAAACCTCCTCAGCAAAAAAATACCCAATAGTGGAAGGTGTCTCTGTCAGTCAGCAGGCGACTGATCCTGCCATTGCACCCTATAACCTTGAGATCAAAACCTCGGGAACTTTTAGAACATGGAAGTCAGTAGTGTCCGATGGAATGGCGGACTCCACAGCTGATAAAGTTTTATCTTATTATCCTCTGGAGATCAAAGAGGAGCAGATCTTTGTCATCCCTCCTCCAGAGCTAGTTAAGAAGGGAGCTGCACATTTCAGGCTAGCACTGATAGGATTTTTTATTGGTAAATGTCTTGCATTCCTTGTGGTTCAGAGAGTACTAGCAAATTCATGGGTGAAGTTTGGACTCAAGGAAACTTTAATTACGAGTTCAAATAATTTTCTGTTTAAGTTTGATTCGGAGGAAGGGTTGACAATGGTGTTAGAACAGGGCCCTTGGCATATCCAAGGAAAGCCCTTATTTATGAGAAAGTGGAGCCTGAATGAGGGGGGGTGATAAGAAGAAGTTAGGCTTACCCCGATGTAGGCTCTTTTCATAATATAGGAGTTGAATACTGGACCACGGAAGGGTTGGAAAGAATTGCAAGTGCCGTGGGTCATCCCCTCCTAATGGATACACCAACGACAAAGATGTCTAGGATAGTATATGCAATAATGTGTGTGGAGTTAGAGTTAGAGAGCAACTGGACAAATTATTTCCAATTGGCTACTTACAATGATGAAGGGACAATAACATTCAAGGAAATAAGGATTGAGTACGAATAGAGGCCTGACCATCAAGCTCAGAAGAAGGAATGGGCTCTTACAGGGAGGTTTTTTGAGACTAGATTACAACACTAGCTGGAGAAAGAACAGGAGCCAAAACAAAATAGTTTAACTCAATAAGAAATTAAGCAGGGGGTAACCACAAACAAGACTGATCCAACTCAGAAGGTTATTAACATGTCAAAGTTACAAATTGAGCAATGTTAGAGAAAAGAACCTGAACAGATGATGCAATCTATTAAGACGACAACATCAGTTGATGAAGAAGCCAATACTGCTGGTAGCTTGTCTTCGCCTATTATAGATCACTAGAAGCCAGAAGCATTGAGTGGAGACCTCCAGGATCCCAACTACCCTACTGAAAACCAAGTTAGTTCAGTTCCTTCCTCTCCTATTTCAGAATTGGTTCCTAATAGTCTTGGTATAATGGAAGGGGCAGAGGGGGATTTTACTATTAGGAAAATTAGGAAGTCTAGGAGGAAATAGAAGTAGGAGGTGTTTTCGGATTTAGTTATATGGATTTTGTCTTTTGGAATGTTAGGGGTTTAAACAACCCTAAAAAACAATGAGCTGTTCAAGCTTGCATTAAGAGATTATCTGTTTCTTTGTTTGTTTAATTGAATCCAGGATTAGATCGCCTTCTTTTGTGAATAATGTCTGCTCCTCCTTGTTTCCTAGATGGTTTTCTTTCAATAATGTAGACCATACCTCGAATGTTAGGATTGTGTTATTATGAAATCCTGATTGTTTTGTATGTTCATTTCTAAGGGTTACTGATTAGTTGATTCACTTAGAGATCTCCCCTAGGAACTGTCCTTCTTCCTTTTTAGTAACTTGTGTTTATGGATCCAATAACCTCAACCATAGGAAGAATCTTTGGTCAGATCTGTCAATTATTAACCTCTCAGTAGCTAATCTTCCTTGGATTATAGTAGGGGATTTTAATGCTATTTTGTATCCCCATGACGTAGATCCTCTAAGCAAATCAGTTATGAATGGGAGGTGTGTTGAAGGCAATGCCTTGTATGAATTAAATACCAGTGGCCCCAGGTTTACTTGGAACAATAAACAAGGTGGAGATAGCTTTATTGCTAAGAAATTAGATAGAGCGCTCATCAACTCGTCTTGGAGCTTTAGGTTTCCCAATTCATATAGTGTCCTTCTTAATCCAAAAATTTCTGATCATTCTCCAATAGTGGTCAAGTCTTTAGCAACTTTGAAGAAGAGATCATCTCCTTTCAGGTACTCAAATTTTTTAGCCTCCCAGTCCAAGTTCCTTCAGAAAATAGAGGAGACTTGGTCCTCTCAAGTTTAGGGTACTCCCATGTTTAGAGTTATGTCAAAGCTCAGGTTGGTTAAACAAGCTCTCAAATCCCTGAATACTGACCAGATAGGTAATTTGAATGTTAAAGTAGAGAATTACCAAGCAAATTTGAATAACATTCAGGATCAAATGAGACTCTTACCTCAGACTTCTATTCTGCTTGCAAAGGAAGCTGAGGCCATTAAGGAGTTAATTAGAGCTCTAGAGGATCAGGAATCTTTATTTAAACAGTCTTCTAGGGTCAAATGGCTTAGAGAAGGGGATAGGAATACGAAATTTTTTCACAACTCAATCCTTACTAATAGAAACCACAACAACATCCATTCCTTAGTAGTGGGAAATGGGAACAGGATTATCAATTTGGAAGAGATCCAAGATTAGTTTTCCAATACTTTCAGGGTTCCATAGGGGAAAAAAAGGTTCTAGACTCTTCCAAAGAGTTTGTGGAAAATCTTTTCCCTCATTCCTTGCCTGATATCCTTTCTAATCCTCTAATTGTTGAAGTCTCGGCACAAAAAATTAGGGAGGCTTTCAATTCGCTCAATCCTAATAAGGCTCCTAGTCCGGATGGGTTTAATGGGTTCTTTTTTAGACAAACATGGCATATTATTGGAGAGGAAGTTACCTATACCATCCAAGACTTTTTCCTACGTAGGAAATTGCTCAAAGATCTTAGCTCCACCTTTATTTCTCTCATTCTGAAAAAGGTTCAACCCTCAACAGTGTTAGATCATAGGCCCATCTCTTACTGTAACATGCTCTATAAGGTAATTGTAAAAATCATAGCAAATAGGCTTAAAGAGTTTCTTCCTCATATTGTTAGTCTAAACCAAAGTGCTTTCATAAAGAATTGTTGCATAGGGGATAACATCTTGTCAGCTTAAGAAATTTTCAAGAACTACCACCTTTCAAATAATCAGAAGAGATGTGCTTTTAAAGTGGACCTTCAAAAAGCCTATGATTCCATCCAATGGGATTTCCTCCTAAATGCTTTAGTAGCTATTGGCCTTCCTTTGAGGTTTATTGAGTGGATCAAAGAATGTATCACTTCACCTTCTTATTCAATTTTGATTAACAGGCAATCAAGGCTCAAGCAAGGCGATCCTTTATCTCCATACCTCTTCATTATTTGTATGGAAGTGTTCTCTAGGAGTTTGAATGTTAACATAGCTCGTAGCCCTGACTTCAAGTATCATTGGAGGTGTAAAACTCTTAAAATAACCCTTCTATTGTTTGCGGATGACCTTTTGATGTTTTGTCATGTGGATCTGAGTTAAGCTCAAACTTTGCTTAATTGTTTGTCTACCTTCTCTAGGTTTTCTGGCATAAACATGAACCCTTTCAAGAGTCAGTTTTTTCTCTCCCTTGATATGGACCACCTTTCCCATCAATTGGAAGTTATCTTAGGGCTTAAGAAAGGCTCTCTTCCTATTCGGTATTTGGGGGTTCCTCTACTTACGAGTAGGTTATCTAGGAGGGATTGCCTACCTTTATTGGACAAAATTGATGCTAGGATTAACAAATGGACCCACAAATACCTTTCATATACTGGTAAAATCCAATTAGTAATTTCAGTCCTTTCTTCCTTTCAAGTGTATTGGATGACCCATTTTATTCTTCCAACCTCCATCTTAAAGGATTTATAGTCTAAACTTAGGAATTTTCTGTAGGCTAGGAAAGTGGATTCTTATTCTTCTGCTAAGGTTAAATGGAGGGACATCACTAGACCAAAAAGGTAGTGCGGGTTAGGCATTAAGCTTTTGTCAACATGGAATTATGTATTGCTAGGGAAAAGGATCTGGTATCTGTTTAATGATAAGGAAGCTTTGTGGGTT
>JAOQMS010043246.1:0-12149 GCA_027563885.1 Erythroxylum longipes
GATGCAAGAAAATAAGTGTAAGGAGATGGTCAAGTGTATGAAAGAGGTAATTTAAATGGGACTTTTGTCTTTTAAAGTATGAAGGAAATGGGTAGGTGCAAGAATATGAAGAATTAGTGGAATAATAGTTTATTTATTTTTCTTTATATTGATTTGTTATCATTCGACTATTATAAATATTTTTGATTCTCCTATTCCTTTTTCTTTCTTAACCTATTTAACCCTTTGGTTCCATTAAAACATTATTCAAATTTCTTCTAAATGAGTGATATCTTGTGAGGACATATCAATTTATAGTATTTGAGCTTAATGAGGGAGGTGAAACAGTTTTTACTTTGTCTTATTAGTATTGTGATTTTTTTATCAAGCATTATGTGTTTAAGTTTTACAATTATTTTAAGAATTGAACTTGTATATCTTATGAGGATAAATAATGAGTTCAGAGTCAAGTTTGTAGGTAGCATTTAAGTAAATCCTTAGAAGACTATAACATATCCACTACGGACATCTTTGAATAATAACCATAAATTGATCTTTTAGGATCAAAATGAGCTTCTATCTCACGCTAAGGATTACTTCTATAATATTTTAGAGGATCTATTTAGGAATTCTTCCTCAGTTTTGGCCATTACCATGGAGGAGGAATTTGAATAATGTTTTAATGGAACCAAAGGAGGAATGAGAGGCTCTATTTAGGAATTCTAGTCTTAATTCAAATAAAGAAAAAAAATACCTATTGGGTTTAATGTTCACTTAATCCTATTGGCTCATGGTAGATCATATGGGTTATCTCAAAATTAATATTAGTTATATTGTTATGGATTTTTTCTCTATCTAAAGAATGTTGAGGGATTGGAATAAAACTTACTTATGATTAGTTCCAAAGATTCCCAATTTTAACTCATTGAGGGATCATAGACCCATTTTATGTTACAACACATTTTATAGGATAATTTCTAAGCTTTTGGCTTCTAGACTCAAGTTAATACTATCATTTATTATGAATCATTCGCAAGCATCTTTTGTTGAAGGAAGAAATATAGATGAAAAATTTTTGATTGCTAAAATTCTCATAGATAAATATTTATGAGAATTTGAGGTCTAGTTCTCAATTTCTCCCTTTTTCTTACTTGTGTTCCTATCACTTCAAAGAGGATCTCTTATATGGATTCCCTATCCTTTTTTACATGATAAGAAGAAGATTAGGGAATTGGCCTAAAGTGCCTCACTTATATAGGTAGATTATAACTAATTGGCTTAGTGCTTAACAAGTTATATATGTACTTATCATCCTACCTTTTACTTCCAAGAAGATTATACAAGGACATAAAAAGCGCTCTTTAGGAACTTCTTATATAAGAGGTCAAATTTTAAAACCATATGCTAAGGTAAGCTAGAAGAACATTTTCTTACTAAAGAATGACAGATTTTGAGGATCCAATTGATACAGATGGTGAATAAGACTTTAATGGTTAAGAGATTATAAAGAATTGTCCATGATAATAAATCATTATAGTTCAAATGGATTCATATGAAAAATATATGAGAGATAAGAACGTATAGATGTTCAAGACAAGGCATGATTCATTATAGAGTATGTATTAAATACTGAAATTTATAAATGCATTGTATTCCTTAATCTAAATAAAAATTGGAAGTGGCATTAATATCTAGGTATGTAATGCTTGTTGGAGAACTCTTAGCCCTTTATATTTTCTTCCTAACTTCTTTTGCCTTAGGCTCTTGTATCCAAATAATGCAAGAGCAATTTCTTAATTGATGGAAGCAATTGTTCCTACACTAGTAAGATTTGGGATTCCACATAATAACTTCCCTTTTTACTTTTCTAATCCTAATCAATAGCATAAAGCCATCTGGTTGAGACTTTATTTAGGAAAATTCACCTGCAAATCTTTTAGAGACTTATTTAAACTTTCAACCCCTATGGTATGCTAGTGCAATCTAATGTAATAAATACCTTGCTCTAAAAATTTCCTTTGTAATTTGGGTAGCTGTGAAAAAAAATACTAAGACGCTACAAATTTCCTTTGTAATTTGGGACCCTATTAGTGTATTGACGATTTATACAGTCCATTGTTAATCTCGCTGCCAGTATTAACAATTACATAAACAAACAAAAATCCAACCTTTTTCTTCTTATTGGAGATGCCCTTCTCCTTCTGTTGGTTCTCTTACTCTTCATCTTCCGAGTCTGAATCCAATTTTTTCTTTGCTTCTGCATCTTGGATTCCATCCTCCTTATCATTCTCCTGAAAAGATGAAATCAGTGACATGTTTGGAAGATCAATCTTGTAGGAGCTAAAAATTCATCAGATAATTCCACCATCAAAACCAAATCATTTACCTCAGAACCACCAGTTTCAAGTAAAGAAAATTTATGAAAGATCTTCTTGAATTCATCATCCATCCCATCTTCCAGCTCTGCCTTTTCTGGTACATATTCAATTACCACTTGCTCTCTAACCTACAAGTTCATGTAATAACACAAAATAACAAAGTTCATGCTTATGCTCCAAAACCAACACTGAATAACCAAACAATCAGCAAACACAATTTTTCAATACAACTTAATAACCGATACAACAATCAAGAATGACTTCACATTCTGAAAATACCTATGATGAAACTAAGGGTTTTTCCAACGTGAATGAATTAATCAGAAAAAATGAGTCCAATTTCACATTCCTGCTCATAGCTAGTAAAATAGTGTTGAATATACCTTAATAGCACAAAAAGAGTATCTGGGACACATTATTTTTAATTTCTATCAACTGACATATAGGAATTACAATATTCACATATAACTTTGATGTGAACTAAAGTAAATGCACAAAGTAGCGCTCTATAGTAAAAAACCCTAATTTCATCGAGATAAATCGCTTGTTTTTCAATTTCCTTTACTTTAATCAGATTTGTAAAGACATTCAAGCAAAATATAAACTTTATTTTTAGGTTATTGAATGGAAAAAAATCATTCTTTAAGCATTTAGCTCTCAACTACTCAATAAAGATGATTATAAGCTAGGGGTTATAGGAAAGAAACCAAAGAGTTTTCAAAAACAGTAATTTAGATGCTAACTAAGAAATTCGAAATTACAACATAATAAGGTAACTTGCATTGATAAGAGGAGCTAGCCTATTATTTTCTCTAAAAATGGTTTTGACAAGGAATTTCTAAAAGAAAAAGCTGGATTATAGTTAATTGTTATAAACAAAGAATGTGTTACATTAGGTTCTTTTCAAACATGGATATAGGCCTCATTTGGTAAATGGCTTTTCAACCATATTTTAGCAGATTGGGGGGTGTTAGTCAATCAATTAATTATTTTGTTTGGTTATCAGCTAATTGAGTTGGTATTTAGCTGATCCAATATGGAAAATCTATTTTTTTTGCTCTAAAGAATTACTGTCACACTTTTTACAAGAATTGTCATAGGTATAACACTTCACTTCACGCTTGTGACTCTTTTTTATTATATTATAAGTGTCAAAGGCATGGTACTCTTTGTCATGCCTATGACTCTTTTTTTGTTTTTATCATTTCAATTTAATTTTTTTATAAAACTTACAATTTGTTACGCATGTGACTCTTTTTTTAATCATTTCAATTTTTATTGTTTTGATAAAACTTACAAATTGAACTCCAATTCATACACCATATCAATTGTTTAGTTTGTGAACTTAGTGGTTACTATACTGAACAATATCTGTTTATAAGATTTTATACATTAAATTCCTGAAGTTTAGTTCTATTTTATCGTGCTTTATGACAGATACTATTTCCAAGTTTGAGGAGGAGATAGTTGGAGGAGCCATTGGAAAATAAGAAGCAGGTATGATAACTTATAAGTATCAAGTTGTTGGATTGTTAATTGGTTTGTTTGCATGCATACTATAGCTATTGAATTTGCTCTATGAAATGCCATATTTTGCTCTATGCAATTCCACTAAAGTATTAGATAAATAATACAGTAAATAAAATGCCAAGAGTTGATGTATGAATTACAGAGCTATTATGTATTAGGTGATTGTTTGTTTCTAGGCTTATTGAGACCTCAGATGAAAAGTGTCAAACTACCTCCTTAAGCATACGAGTAAGAGTCTTTGTTGATTTTCCACTAACATAACATAATATTCTCATTCTGATATTTAATTAATAGGTATTTTTTGCTCTATAGATAAGAGTTGGATGAACAGTGTTAGGGTTTCCCGTGAATACATTGATGGAGTAAGAATGTTTATGAATTTTGTGGCTGACAAAAAGGGCAAAGAATGTGAAATTTCATGCCCTTGTGCACATTGCATGAATTGTTATATGAGGTCTCAGATGAATTTTTTGACCATTTAATGCAATTTGGCATGGACCAATCATACACCCGTTGGGTTTTACATGGTGAATTTTCAGAATATAGATTTATTTCCAGGTAAGAAAGGGTTGACGCTATAAATGTAGGCATTGATGGGACAGGCAATGATATTAATGAAGGTGATGGTGATGAAGAGGATGATGGCATGCAAGATTTGCTTCATGATGTGACTTCTTTTTTAAATGATTGTCCAATTGATTAGGATGGAATGAGTCCTCCTATAAGCGTCAGAGATTTTATTATGGGTGCCTTTGATGAATTGTTGAGTAAAGAAACTGAAGAGTTGTACCCCGGATGTACAAACTTTTCGAAGTTGTCATTTTTAATAAAGTTGCTTCACTTGAAAGTATACAACAAGTGGAGCAATAAGTCATTTAACATGTTACTTGCTCTGCTGAGGGATGTATTATCTAATTGTAAATCTTTGCCGAAGTCCTGTTATAAAGCAAATCAATTTCTACGAAACCTAGGTTTGGGTTATATGTCAATACATGCATGTAAGTACGATTTTTACCTATTTTGGAAAGAGTATAGGGACTTCGAAAGTTGTCCCCAATGTGGAACATCAAGATGGAGAACTAATGATGGAAGGTGTAAGAAGATACCTCATAAAGTTTTGCAGTACTTTCCCTTAACGTCCATATTACAACGATTATTCATGTCAAGTAAGACCGCTAAACAAATGACGTGGCATAATGATAGGCCTAAAGGTGACGGTAATACCATGGTTCATCCTTCTGATGAAGAAGCTTGGAAGAGCTTGGATGAGCTTTATCCTAAGTTTGCCAGAGAACCACGTAATGTTGGACTAGGCTTAGCAACAGATGGATTCAATCCACATAGCAATTTGTCACTTTCATAGAACGTGTGGCCTATTGTTCTCTTAGCATACAATTTACCCCCTTGGATGTGTATGGATGAGTCATTTTTATGCTATCACTGGTTATTCTAGGTCCGAAAGCAGTGGGTAGAGACATTGACGTCTATATGAGACGATTAGTGGATGAGTTAAATGAGTTATGGGAAGATGGTTTTGATGTTTTTGATGCTTCAAAAGGAAAAAATTTTCGAATGCATGCGGCGTTAATGTGGACTATCAACAACTTTCCAACCTATGGTACTATTTCTGGGTGGAGCACTAAAGGCTATAAGGCATGCTCTATTTGTTACAAGCACACTCCTTCTTATAAGTTAAGAAGTAAGATTGGTTACTTAGGCCATCAACATTTTCTTCCTTACGATTATCCATGGAGAAAAAGCAAGAAGTTTGATGGCAAGAGTGATCATCAGCCTATACCTAACTTCCCAGATGGAGATGGTGTGGTGGAATAATTATATCATGTGCAGAATATATGTTATGGAAAACACCCCAACAATAAGAAGAGAACAAGAGTTGAATTGGAATAAAAAAGCATTCTTTTTAATCTACCATATTGGCATAAGTTAAGATTGAGGCATAACCTTGATGTCATGCATATAGAAAAGAATATTTGTGACAATATTCTTGGTACTTTGATGAATGTTGAAGGAAAAACCAAAGATACAATCAAGGCTCAGCTTGATTTGAAAGATATGAACATTCGAAAGGAATCACACTTGAAAAGAGCAGCTGATGGAACTATTATGGCAAAACCTCCAGCATGCTATACAATGTCTTTTGATGAGAAGAACAAGTTTTGCGAGTTTCTAAAGCAGGTGAAGTTTCCAGATGGTTACGCATCTAATATATCTAAATGTGTTAATGTTGATGAAAGGAAGATTACTGGACTTAAGTCTCATGATTGTCATATACTGTTACAAAGCATTCTTCCATTAGGCACACGTGCCATCTTGAATAAAGATGTAACAGGTGTTTTAATGGAGTTGGGGGACTTCTTTCGTCGAATTTGTAGACGAAGTATGAATAAGGATGACGTACAAAAGATGTGTGATGAGATAAATTTAATCTTATGCAAACTTGAAATGATATACCCACTAGCATTTGTTGATGTCATGGTACATTTGGTTATTCATTTTCTAAATGAAGCCTTACTTGGTGGACCAGTTGCGTATAGATGGATGTATCTAATTAAGAGGTATTATTTAAATTGATCCTTTCACTCAACAAAGTTAACTAAATAGTGTCCAATCTAATGATGGATAATCATTTGTTAAGATTCCTAGGTACACTAAAGAGATTTGTTAGAAATAAAGTACGTACAGAAGGGTCAATTGCTTAAACGTATGTTGTTAAAGAGTGCATGACATTCTGTTCAATGTATCTAGATGGAATTGAAACCAACTTCAACTTGCCAGAGCGAATCATTGATATGGTTGATGGTAGTGACATTTCAGTGTTCTTCTAACGATGTAAGCCGATTGTTGCTACCAAAACAATTGCTCTTCCTATAGATGAGCTAGAGATTGCACATTGGTATGCGCTTATGAATTGTCATGAGATTAGGCCCTTTATTGAGTAAGTTTTTCTAACCTATTGTCAAATTAAGATATGTAATAAGTAGAGATATTTCATAATCTTGATTGAATTGTTTTTTCATCCATAGTGAGCACATGGATGAGTTGAGGCAACAAAGTCCATTATATGTTGATAGGAGACATAGAGAAAAATTTTCTTCACGGTTAAAGCATCAAGTGAGAAGAAGTTTTGTACGTGGTCTACACTAATAATTATATATTATTAACTAATTTTCATTTTTTGTTATAGATGACCACATTAACTAGCTCTCGTGAAGGAAGTATCTTTGAGTCTTTGAATGCATTAGCTTGTGGACCTCATAGTTTGGTACAGAAGTATACTGCTGTCTGCAATACAAATGGCATGCGACTTTGCACTGAAACCCGTGATCTGCATAGGGTTACACAAAATAGTGGTGTTGCAGTGTTAGGAAATTATGGGGAAGATAATGTTACATTTTATAGGCTTTTGATAGATATTATCAAGCTTGAATATGTTAGGGGTAAAAATGTTGTGCTTTTCAATTGCAAATGGTACGATCTTGGAAATTCGAATATGAGGGTCAACGACATTGTAACAAGCATCAATGTAACTAAGTTCTAGTACAAAGATGACCCATTTATTTTGGCAAACCAAGCGAAGCAAGTCTTTTATGTAGAAGATTTGTTATTCAGTCCAAATTGGTAGATTGTGAAAGAATGTGAAGTTAGACGTGCGTATGATATCCCTTTGCTTGGTAATGAAGAAGGTTCAAATGACGTTGAGGAGTCTGATGAAGTTCTAGTGGAAGTTGAGGAATGTTCCTTAGAGTTTTTGGATCGAAATGATACTCCATAAAATGTAATAAATAATGTTTTATTGAATTCCGAGCAACGTTTGAATGACGATTTAGAGGACTTAGAGACAAGCAGTAGTGAGAATGAATGTGATATTATATTATAAGAGTCCACTGACGATGATGATGAATAAATTCTTATTATGCAATTGAACCTTGGTTGTTTTATCTTCATTGTCGTATGTAGATTTTAAGAGAATTTTAAAGTTAACATAAATGAAATAAATGAGAGACCACGTCATGTGCCAGTCAATCGTAATTTATTATAGATTTATATTCAACACCAAGATAGCACTTCTATCTAACCATTTGAATATGGGTTAAGCATGTGCAATTTCTATGTTTATGTTCAACAAACACATGCTCATATTTTCAAACATACTCTCCCATCATAGGGTTCATGGAGAAAATAATGGTGATAATAGGAAAGGATAAGAATTTAAGAATGCCACTTGATGTTTCTATGTATTTGTTCCTATAACCCTTTATCCTTAACTATTGATGAATTTAAAAGTGCAAAATACTGTTACATTTCAGGTTGTTTTGCCTAAGGGTTCAAAAGATCCTTCAGCTGTGGTGCCATTTCCAGTGGAGCAATCTCTTGAGGTAATTAGTCTTTATGTAATTGAACCTTTGTTGTTTTCTCTTCATTATTGTATGCAAATTTATTCAGCCCTTTATATTAATAAGTGTTGACTCTCTAAATGATTCTTAGTATTTGGAATCTTGATTTTTGTTTTCTTTTTAAGTTGTTACTGTGGTGTTTATAAATGTAAAACTAATAATCATTTTCTGCCGAAATATTTAGAAGTATCCTTATATACTTTTTTAAATGTTAATTAGACATGTTGTCTATTGACACGATGTAAAACTAACATTTTTTTGTGTTTTTAGGTGCAAACTATATTTTATAGTGTTCTAATAAATAACCTACTATTGCTAGATCATGTTTGGAAGCTAATCATAAATTGATAGCTTTCATTACTGCTGAAATAACATGGCTGACATTCTTACCTCAAGATATTGGCATTTGTTTATCTCATTATCCTCTTTTTTGTGATAATCTTTGTTCCCTTGTTATGACCATTAATCATATGTTTCATGCCAAAATCAAACATATATATTGAAATTGACAATCGTTTTGTCCAAAAAAGATAGTCATAAGTATCTCAATATACAATTTGTTCATCTTCACATCAAATAGCATATATGCTTACATAACCTCTCCCAAGATCTTCAACCTCTCCCAAGATCTTCATTTCTTACTTTTCAATAAAACAAAAGATAGTCATTTCTTATGTCCCTGTAAGATGAGACTCCATTTACATTCCATCTCCATCTGGAGTGGGACTACCGAGGAAACAAAGAAAATTAAAGATATATACATGTTTTTCAAAGAAAAAACATATATGTTGAAACTATGAAGAATTGTCAAATTCATTTTAGTTTCAGCAATTCATAACTAGATTTAAGATGTTAATGATTTATTATGTTGTCTAATCTTTCTACTTATAATCATTACTCTCTTGTATATATATAATACCCTTACATTTGCTTTTTGTTATCAAGAAAAGAAAAAAAATAATGTTATAGATGTTCTTCAGATTCATCTCTTTTTCTGAACTAAGGCAGGTACATATAGACAGCATAAAATGTGAGTGAGTGAGTAAGTAAAAATATCGTATAATTAAGTCGATGCAAGACATAGACTCATCTAAGTTCATTGCAATGAATATGTTGAGCCAACTACTTTAGTACCAACCTAATCAAACTGAGCATCTTCTCTCATTTCAATCAATTTTAGTTAACTCAAAGGTTTATTTCAGTTGCTTCAAATGAGTATTTTGGAATCAAACTGCTAAATACATTGAGTTTGTCAGAAAAATGTGCGTTAAAATGGAATATCCTATTTCCTTTATCAATTTTAGTCCTACCTATCAATGTTTATGTGTTGGTTTCTTTTTTGCAAGTTAGCATAGACATTAGTGAGATGGATATATATAGAGAGTGGTAGTTGAGTGAATTTTGTAATTGAGTCTTTTCACATGAATGTCTTCATTATGGATGCTTTCCTAGATAAACAGTTCACATTATAACCTCTTTTCTTAAATAAGCAGTTCATGTTTTACCTTGTTTTTCATTTGGTAGTAATTCCATTTTTCTGTGAACTTAATGCCTAGCTGAACCACTCTATATATTCCTAATATTCACCAAATCAATGACACATAGCACCATAATTCCTTGTCAACAAATTGATGCTTGTAGGAATAACTTATATAGGAACATTACTTAAATATTCCTATTTTGGAATAACTTAGGTCTCTTATTTTTGAGATATTAATATTAGCATGTATAGCTTGAGTATACAAATGAGATAAACCTAATTAATAACACTTTCATACCTTTGTTTTATATGTCCATGGGTGAGGACTTAAGGTTGAGCCACGTAAAACTTGTGTTCCTTCTCTCTTTAGGCTTTCTCAATTATTTTATTTCCATAGTGATCAAAGTTATTGTTCTCATATCAACTTTCTACCATACTTGTCGCCTAAATATTACTCCAAACCTTTGCCTTTAAGGTTAGCTTGTTACTAAATCCAAAAGCTTCCTCAATATTTCAATACTAGTTTGAGCTTATGAAAAAAATGAAATTAAATGTATACATTTTTATAGCACTATGGGAATTCCTTCTAGCTGGTCCCTTATTGAATCCACATAGAAGATTGGCCAGGCCATTTTGAGGGGGATTCAATCACTCTACATGAGAGCATGATAGATTTCCATATTTTGCTATAGACACTATATTGAAAGAATAGGTGAATGTGGGATTCTAACTTTCTCTTACATAGTTATAAAACCACATCATTGTAGACTCTACAGAAAATACTTCTCTCTAGAAAAGGTCAAAACAACAATGTAATTAGTCATAACTTTTGATGGTTTCAGATTTAAATGAATGAGTACAAGAAAAAAGGTAAATAACAAGAGAACCTCGTCAGTATATTTTCCATCCCTCTCATAATTTTGATGGTTTTGGATAGACTGTGTTTGAAGGGACATCATTTTCTTATGATGAATGTTTCATAATCTATTAGTTCATCTTTTGTTCTATTACTTTTGCATCATAGATTGTGGAGTTTGAGTTTAAAAGCAGTCCATGGTGTGTGATCATGGGCTATGATGCTTTCAACATACAATCTTATTCCAATCAACTTTAGGGGTTAGTTTGACCAAACTCATATTCATCAAAACTTGAGAACCTCCTTCAGAGTTATAGAGGAATTCCTGGACGATAAATCAATTTCCTATATACCTTTGTTATTAATGTAATATTCACAAACCTATTTACCATAGTGATTTTCAACATTAATAAGTCTCCAGAGTCTTTTCACGAGTATGCACAAATTCAAAGTTTTCAAAGGAATAATGTTTAAACCACCATACTTCATAGATCTGCATACTTTAGAATATTTGAAGTCAACTTTGTAAGCCCATTCCCTTGTGACAAACCAAACAAATCTCTAGAGCAACTTATCAATTGTTTTAATCATAACTATTGGAATGACAAGATGAGTAGCCTAGTGAATATTGATAGAAGATAAGATAGTCATGATTAATTGGGTTTTGCTAGCTACAAAGAGAGTTTTGATACTCCATCCTATGATTCTATCAGTGATAACTTGAAAACCAGATAGTCTAGAGAATATCTTGATGGTCTTTATAATAGTGGAAAGGGAAGTTCTATTGACTCTAGTGAGTATGACTAGATCATCAAGTTGGTGATATCGATTTCTTACACTTGGAGTGGTATTTGAAATGTTTGGTTCTCTTTACAATCCTTTTCAAAAGTATATTAAAACTTCCATTACAATAGCAAATAGGTAATGTGAAGAAGGATCCCCTTTTCTAATGCATTTTATGCTAATGGAAGGGGCCAGAAGGTTCTTCATTGATGAGGATGTTGAATGATGGAGTGATGAAATAGATAGTTATCTAATCAATGAAACATTCTAGGAACTTTAATGCTTTCATAATGTTGCCAAGAAAATTTCAATCAACATTGACATATGCCCTTTTCAAATCAATTTTCAAAATGCAATTTTCCCATCATTCTTCTTAGAATATCCCTTCACAAACTCCTGCATAATTAAAATATTGTCTTCCATTTCTCTACCAAGTAGATAAGCACCGCGAGCACTGTCTAGTAACCTATTTAGAGAGTAATGTAGCTTCTTATGAAGTTATACCACCATATAAAATGTTTTCTAGCATATCAACTAAGGAGTGTGCATAAGTAAGGGAATTTATATAGCTAGAGAAATAATTAAAATCCTTCTATTTTAGCTTCTCTTAAGTTATTATGTTTTGTTTGCTAACCAATATGCAGAAAATTATATTTATAGCCTTCATGACAATTACAAATTTGTGAAAAATGTGGAACCTCTATCTCCACCTTTTAGCCATTCAACTA
>JAOQMS010043248.1:0-12146 GCA_027563885.1 Erythroxylum longipes
CAAGTATGAGTGATGAATACGTATAATAAGTATGCGACAGTGGTGGTATCGGAGAAGAGAAGATAAAACGATAATGGCTAAGGTGTTCTCTTTGGGAGATAAACTCATGTATTAGGTTATGCTGTATACGAGTTGGACTTTATAAACGGGGTCCAACACACCATTTAAGAAAGCCATTTCTAGATTTATTTGATGGAATTCCATGTCAAAATGAGCAACCAATGCTAAAATTATACGTAGTGAACCTTTTCTAGACACAGGAGAAAATGTATCTATGTAATCAATTCCCTTTTTTTTAGTAAATCCTTAGCAGTGAGTCTTGCCTTGTATCTCTCAATATTGCCTAATGAGTCTTTCGTTGTCTTACATACCCATTTGCAACCTATAGGTTTGCTCCTTTAGGCAACTTAATAAGATTCCAAACATTGTTATTATTTATGGAATTCATTTCTTCCTTCATGGCATTGTACCATAAATGTGATTCTTTGCAACTTATGGCTTGTAATAAGGTTTAAGGATCATTCTCAACTCCTATATTATAGTCAGATTCTTGTAGATATATAACATAATCACTAGTAATGGTTGATTTCCTTATTCTAGTAGATCTTATTGATGTTACACCAACATCCTCCTGTAGAGTCTGTTGTTCAACTGGTTACTGAATAATTTCCAGTAATTCCTGAATAACTGGATCTATTAAATTTTCAACAAACTGTCGAATTTCTTGATTGTCATTTATTTTAACCATAGATTGTTGAATTTCAATAGTTAGTTGTACAACATCTATTTGAACCTAAGGAGCGTTATGAATGACAATCACCTTACTATTTAAGGTGGAAGGTTGAGTATCCATATGATCCTTATCAGAAACTATATCTTGAAATTGATCCCTACCGCTAATCAAGTTATTCTCAAGAAATTATGCATTTCTGTATTCCACAATTATAGTGTTATGTGATGGGCAATAGAACCTATATCCTTTAAAACTTTCAGCATACCCAATGAAATACCCACTTAGGTCTTTAGGTCAAATTTATTCTCTTGTGGATTATAAATTTTTATTTCAGATGGACATCTCTAAACACATATAGGTTACAAACTCAGTTTTTAGCCTTTAAATAATTCAAATGGCATCTTTGGAACAACCTTGGTTAGTACCCAGTTTAATATATACACTATCGTCTTAAAAGCTTCAGTCCACAAGGACTTAAGAAGTTTGGAGCTACTCTATATACTCCATACTATGTATAATAATGTTCATTTTTTCTTTCTATCACACCATTCTGGTCCAGAGATCTAAGCATAGTGTATTGGGCTACTATCCCATTTTATTGAAGATACCTCACAAATGGACCATATGCTAGGCCATCGTCAGTATATTTATCATAATATTCTCTACCTTTATTAGATCTCACAATCTTAATTTACTTATCGAATTGTTTCTCTACTTCAGCTTTGAATATTTTGACAACATTTGTTGCTTCATTATTGTTATGAAGCATATATATATATATATACACGTGAATAATCATCTATAAATGAGATGAAGTATTTCTGATCATACGAGTCCATATTTGAACTACAAATATTTGCATAATCTCTAATATGTTTGAACTTCACTTGGCACCTTTCTTTGATTTGTTGGCCTACTTTCCCTTTATATAGTCCATACATGTTTAAAAATCAGTAAAATTCCAAGTACTAAGTACTCTGTTATTTGCCAATATATATATATATATATATATAAAATCATGAATAATCATCTATAAATGAGATGAAGTATTTCTGATCATATGAGTCCATATTTGAACTACAAATATCCATATGTATGATCTCTAATATGTTTGAACTTCTCTTTGTACCTTTCTTTGATTTGTTGGCCTACTTTCCCTTTATATAGTCCATACAAATTTCAAAATCAGTAAAATTCCAAGTACTAAGCACTTTGTCATTCGCCAATCTTTTAATCTTCTCTATGGAGATATGTCTTAATCTCCGGTGCCACAATATAGTGGAATTTTCATTCATGACACATCATTTTATTCTAGCATAAACATATGTTACATTATAACATGTATTATCTTGTAAATTAAAATAGAAAAGACATCAAATAATGTACCAGTCTCAACAAATTCAGATGTATAATTTAACTTAACAGATTCATTTGGAAAATGAAAGAAATATCCAAATAGTACAGGTCTTGAAAATGAAATCAATTTCCTAGAGAAATTGGGAATATAAAATGTCTTTTCTAATTTTAAAATAAAACTAGTGCCTAAAATTAAATTGCAATCCCTAACAGCCTCCACTCCACACGTGAACGTATCTTATTTCCAGATAAGATATATTATTCACTTCCTACTAGCTTCCTCGGGCTTTGCAAATTCTACAACTTATTTGTAATATAGACTGTACAACCAAAATCAATCCACCATTTGTCATGACAAACTTCAGCTATATTAGATTCAAAACAAACTAGTGAGATTATATTACCTTTCTTTTCAAGTCATTCCTTATGTTTGACATAATCCTTCTTCACTTGTCCTTTTTTTCTTACAAAAGAAATTAGATTCCTTCTTAATGTCAACTTAGGTCAGTATTTGACCTTTTCCCCTTATGTTGGCTTGATTTTTCTTCTTTCTTTGAACAACCAAATGTGTACTTTGCGAACTCTCTCCCTATTCCATCGACAATCTCCCTTCCTTTTGAACACACATGGTCATTAATGCATTTATTGACCACTTATCCTTATATGTATTATAATAGATTTTAAAGGGTTCGTATGGTAATGAAGGTTGTTCAAAATGTAATGCACGAGGAAAGAATAAAACATCTTAACCTCTAGTTTCTTTAACTAAGTTGCAATGTCCATCATTCTTATGATGTGCTCACGCACATCTCAGATACCAGTGAGCCTTGTAAATGAAAACTTCATAATCAGGGTGCTTGTAAGTGCTTTGTCTGAAGTTTCGAATTGCTCATCAATAGCCTTCAAGAGAGTACCGACATTGTTATGTTGTTTTACAGAACTAGGAATGATAGCAAAAATTTTGGTTTTTATGAACATCACACTTAGGTGATTAGATCGTTCCCAACATTCAAAAAGAGCCATGCCATCTGTAGTGTTGGCCTCAGTTACCTTAGGTGGTTCATCGTTCCAAATAACATAATCAATGTCCATCCACCTTAGATGAAGAAAACTTCTTTCCTTCCAAATCTTATAGATTTCACGCTAAATTCGAGAATTTCACAATTTGTATCAGAGAAACTAACAGTTTGAATTGCTGCATAATTGAAACATATATATTACTTATCAATAAATTGAGGCTAATAAACTATATATATGTGTTACCAATATACAACATATCTTAAAATACATAAATCAAATTACAAAAAAATTGCCTGTGGGCTAAAATTTTAATTGAAATATATTTATGCTAAACTTTATGATAAAACTATCAAATTGTATTCTAGTTCCTAATACGTGTGCAAAATTAGGAAAAATAATATGATATTCATCCTAATTAATTATTCAAATATAATAAAATTCATGTGGGATAAAATTTATTATACTAAAATAATTAACTACAATTAAATGTCTCAATTCTTTATGTGATTAATTACAAAATATATAATTTTATATAATTAGGATTGCTATGGCTAAGCCTTAATAATTAATCACTAAAACATTTTATCTAAAACTCTACTCACAATGCAAAACATAGAAATAATAATAATAATTTGCTTTAAGTTGAACGTTTATAAAAATATAATTTCAACGCATAATTAATCAGGATATAAGCCTCAATTCAGATGACAGAGGCTTAGCATGCACCCATAAGGGTGCAGTTCGAGCCTCAGCCTTTTGTAACAGAATATGTTTTTAAAAAACAAGCAAAAACAAAGTCGTTTGGTTATAGAGTCTTCTTCGAGCTCCATAAAGGTTGAACCGACCTAGTTCGTGAGCCGTCGAATACCAAACAAAAGCTGATTTTTTTTAATATAGAAACACTTCCAAAACACTTAATTGAAGATTTCTACCTTTAATAGAAAGAAAAATGCCCAAAAACAACTTGGAAAAGCATATTTTCAAATCTGAAAAAGATTTTCCAAAATACAAAATTCTCCAAAAACCCCAACAAGGTAGAGGTTAATTGCTCTGATACCAAATGTAAGTCAATTATGATAATATATATATTCAACAGTAATATTTATTAGAATAACATATAACTAAATACGGGAGAAAACGCAATACCTCTAGTCATTAATGTTTTTGCTTGAAGAGTCTGCATTTTTTGGAATTCTTCTAAGCTCTCAATTCCTAATTCGATGGTGTATTTTTAACAACAACAACAATACCCCAGTGCACAAGGCTCCCTACTTTGCGATTGGTGGAAGGACATCAATTGTATATAGCCTTTCCTTTGCATTTTTCAAAAAGACTATTTTTGTGATTCGAACCTGTGACCCTTTGGTCATAAAGGAGCAACCTTACTAGATGATGTATTTTTAAGAAGAGGAAAAAAGCTTAGGGACCCCCAAAAATTTGAATGAAAAAACATATAACAATGTGCTTCTATTAAACACATTGATGGTTACCATAAAAACAGGACATTAATACACTAAATTCATAATGTTGGACTACCATTTATGGGTATTAAACCAGAATATGAACGTTTGGCACATGTTTTTCATCAAGTTTCTTTAGTTGTAAAAGAGTTAAGAGAGAGAAATCACTTTCAACGAAGAGAGAGAAATCACTTTCAACGAAGAATGTGAAATCTCTTTGTGATAATGACATCTTCCACATCAGGTACGCAATATTATACTCTTATAATTTGTAACAATTATTTATTTAAAATCATAAAGTTATGCATATCTATTTTGATTTATGTCATAAAGATCATGTTTTCATATTAAATTCATTTCTTCATCTAATTTAAAGGAATCAATATTTAGTTATTGCAAGGAAATAAATATATTTTTAACTATCATTAAATTACTCGATATTGTAACAAATTTATGTACTATGGAGTCATAAATTCGTCCAAATTAGAGTTGGAATTCCAATTCTAAACAAACTCACCGTGTTAGGATTCATTTCCAAATAATAAATACCAGTGAAGTTGTAATAAAGTGAGATTTTGTGTTTGAAAATTAATTGGAATCAAATTACAAGCATAGTAGAATAATTTTTTTTGCACTTTCTTGTTGAATCTCTTTAATAGAATAATTTAAAATATGAATTATGAAATAAAATAATTAAAGAAAAATCTCATTTGGTATTTTACAAAAAATTTGCTTTTTCGATGAAGTCCTTACTTACTAGTTGTTTAATTAATTGGTTTTTAATAGTATCTAAAAAAAAAGAAAAGAAAACAGAACACAAATTTTGAATGACATTAACAAGAATACTAACTTCTCTCTTATAGAGAAAGATTAGACTTTCTTTCAAACCTAATTAAAATCAAACTCTTAATTATATTTAAAGTTAGTTATAACTTTAATTATAATAAAATTAAATAACTCATATTTGATCATTAAATTTTCTTAAACTTCATAACTAAGTCCAATTTAAGTTAAATTAATTTTTATCTTTAATTGCTTTATATGTGTAACCTATTAGGTTCCTAATATGTTAGTAATGACTATAAATTCTAATTCTAATTTATAATTAGAATTAAATAAATTAAAATATCATTTAATTCGTTTTTAATTCTTTAACCAAATGATTTATAATCATATATCAGTATTAATGTCTAACAACATATCATGGTCATCTAAATATTACGAATGTTAAAATAGTTTAATTTAACCTATCTATGAATGGTTATAACAAATAATTCAATCATTTCATTATTAAACGTTTCAATTAGATATAGAGCATGGAATTAGTGTCTACTATATTTAAATTTAATTACGTTTATTCTAACTAATTAGTAATTGATTTATAATTTATATTTGAAGGTAATCTTTTCAAATCTAACTCACTTTAGTAAGAGCATTCTTTAAATCATTACCAATAAAAAAACAAGACAACATTCTCCCTAATTACTTTAAGATAATATATCTTTTATTGAATTACTCAACTATCTTTATATAGTTCATGCTATATTCACGTACTATTGACTAAACTACTTTCTATGGAATAGGTCATAAGTGATATAAATACAAAGTAATTGTCATATAAGATACTTTAATAATCTCAAGCCTTAAGGCAATTATACAATCATCATAATGAGGAGATCAACAAACATAAAAGTTTTGCAAACTTATTATCTAATAAGCACCTATACAAGTGTTTAACTATCCTCATATTTTAATTCATAAGATCAATTACTTTCTTTATAATAAAAAAAACACAACATTTTATCATTCCATCAATTTCCCATCTTGATGAATCTATAACTAAAAATAATTTAAGAATAATACCTAAATATGATTTCATTCATATAATTATGATCCCATCGTAATTTTAATTACATAGTAATTATTTCATAGATTTTGTCTTTAGTATTAATCATTTGATATAATTAAAAAATATAAATATAAAAAATTAGTTATTTAATAAATTAATAGTTTCATATATTAATTATAACCAACTAATTAATTACAAAGGCATAAACTAAAAATCTCTTAGATGTACTAAAGTCAGTTACCTATGTATCTAATATTACATCCATCCATATGTAGATCATATGTTTTTTGAGGAAATGGCTTAATAAGAGGGTCTACAATATTCTCTTCAGTGGACACTTGTTCCAATCTAATGTTATCAGCTATAATATTTTCCTATTCAAGTAAAAAATTTTGAGTACATACTTAGATTATTGATGAGACCTTGGTTGCTATGCAGTAGCATCATTATTGCTACAATATAATACTATCAATTCAACAACATAAGAAACCACTCCAAGCTCTTTTTTCATTTCATGGTTAATAGTTCTAAACAAATTAAGCACAATGGCTAGACTATCCTACCTAAGTGCTAATAATGAATGTGTTATGTGTAATTTAGGATCAAAAAATAGGGATCGTATATTCTTTGAGTTTCAGTTCTCTAGGAATATGTGGCATTGGATCATAAATAAATACTATGGGGTTTAAACACTCACCAATATTTAGGGATTATGCAATGGTTTATTATATTAAACTCAATTTTAGAACCTAATACTATTATCTATCTTATTTCCTTTGGTGGTTGCATAAAGGAAATATCGATGGAAAGAAATCTCATAAGGTTCTAATACAAAAACAGAAGTCAAAAATAAGTTTTCTATTGTGTGTTAACTAAAGTTAAAGAGCAAATCATTTCTTTGAATTCCATCAAAGAATGCACCCTCAACTAGTCAAATTATGGATAATATAACTATTACATGTTAATAAATGGTAATCGAAAACTCTAATCTCTTGCATAAAAGGAAAAACTCTACCAACTACCTAATACTGGAAAATGAAAGCATAACAATTGAGGGCTTACCTTTAGGAGACTAATAAGGTAGATGATTAAGTCTCCATGGTCATTTATGAACCCATCTGGGTAACATACAAGAAGAGCAATCAAAAATTGGTGGTGTGACAGGAATTGGAGCATGTGTCAACTCTGGAGATCAATTGCATTCCTAGAGATGGTGAGAATCTAGAGCTAGAAACAGAATTATTCTACTAGAGATAGTGAGAATCTAGCGCCAAAAGTAGAATTTTTCAAGTAACTTCCTATGATGAGTGTTGTCATTTTCCTTTTTAGCCACGTGTTTTATCTGTTGTCAATTGAGAAGTCTGACTTTTATTTGATTATCATATGTATGAGCCTATTAGTGTTGGATTGTGATTGGTTGATATTGTGAATCACCACTTATTAATTGAAAATTTACTTTGATTTATGAAAAAAAGTTTTGATCCAAACAATAGTTTTTATTGTCTGATTCACTATTAGTTGGCTTTGTTACTTTAGCAAAAGCCTTTTATTTCTTATAATATTCTTCTTAGGACTATTTTTGTTGCTCTTAAAGAATCCATAATAAAAATATAATTGAGTTCTTCTTAAGGGACCCTTCTACAGTATTGCATTGAGACAATGCTCTAGAAGTTTCATACATCTCTACCACACTTTGTACATTAAACAACTTCTTGATACATAGTATCATAGCATGAACATCAATGTTATTATATTGCCTCTAAAGTTTAAGAGATAACATCACAAATATAGCTTGTTAATGTCATTAATATGAAATTGATATCTCTCCCAAATTTCACAAGTTGCATTCGTATTAGGCTCTAGTTCATTATTAAGAACATACAACTTCTTTTTTTGTTTGTTCTTAAGTTGTGCAATTAGTCCAAGAAATTTGATCAAGTAATCTTCTTAGTATCCATGATGCTTCTTAAGGACCAAGTACTTCTCATTTTATTTAATAAAAAAATTATATAAAAGAGCGAGTATTAGTGTAGAATATAAAACTATATGATGAGTTTAATAATTATGTAGACACTTTCATTATTTTATTCAAAATAAAAACCCCCATTATTATTATTGAAAGATTATTTTCATTTCTCTAATGAGATGCTATCCCATATTAAACTTAGTTGATCATGAATTTATTCAATAAATAAAGTAAACTTAAATTAGGTAGATAACGTCATTATCAATCACATCTTATATGACACCTAGATCTGTTAGGAGACAACTCTTTGTCAAATTATATCTTATATATTATTTTAAACCATACCTCTAAATTATATAAGCATGAGTTTGCTCATCCAAATTATATGAATTCAGTTAAGTATGACAACTTAATTTAAGATACAACATATTTAAGTTAAATGACTTTGAGTTTGTTTAACAAAGCTTACAATAAATAAAACTGAAGTTTTATACTTAAAGGGATAACCAATCTTAAAGTAACTCAACCTTTTGGAATTTTTTCAATTTAGTGCCCAAGCTTTTAAAATTTTTAATTGAGTGATCAAACTTTTAAAACCTTAACAATTTAGTTCAATATGTTAATTTTTGCTAATGTGGCTAATAGATGGGCATCCATGTGCCATTTAGTAGACATACCATATCATTAAAAATAACTTTTTGAACTAAATTGCTAAGATTTAAAAGATTGGTCACTTAATTGAAAATTTTTAAAATTTAGGCATTGAATTGAAAAATCTTAAAAGGTTAGACACTTTTGAATATGTTATCCCAGCTTAAATAAAAGAAGATAACAATCAAGATTTTAACATGTACTTAATATTTGATTGAGGGATTTAAATTAAAAAGACTAACCTCATCATAATTAATATAATTTCATTATGTCAATTATATTTGACATAATCTAATCATGAATTATATTCCTTTAAAACTTGTTTGACTCTTAATTATTGATTTGATGACTAATTTAATTTAATAATTTAACTTTTGAAAAATTAAATTAAATTCCAAAACTATTCCTAATGAAATTCAAAAGTTTCAATTAATTAAAAATTAAATTTCTAAATTTGTTAAGAACTTAAACTAATTTGATCTTAATCTAATTTAAAAACTAAATAAAATTAAAGCTTTAAAATTAAAAATTAAAAATCAAATGAAAAAGACAATCATTGCATAAGCCAGAAGTTTTCTATAAGGTGTGTGTGCATGGAATTGACTGGTGTTTGCATTTGTGTAACTTTTTCAAATCTAAGGTCATCTTAAATCCACTCCAACCAACACACCAAAATTAGATTCACAAGACCACCGGTTTGGTGTAATGAATAGTAACATACCAAATTTGGTGTGTTACTATTCATGTGCCAAAAGTTGTAAATTGACATCTTTGATTATTTTCTTATTTACATATTCCTTTTATGCCCTTCTAATATTTTTATCTATATACATAATTTGATTAATTAAATTTAAAATATATTTTTACATTAGAAAAAAAATCATTATAAGGATCTCGTTGAGACCTTTAAAATGACACTAATATTGAATATAATATTAAATTTATTTTTAATATTTATTTTTAATTCTTATTTATAAGTGTTATAAATTCATTAATAAAATATTTTAAGAATAAAAAGTAAATTTAAAATAAAAGGTACATAAACTTAAAAGTAACATAAACCACAACATTAATTTTAAAAAATTAAAACCTAACGAAAATGATTGAAATTACAACCAGACTAAAATAAATTACAACTATAACCAGACTCGAGATTACAATCAAACTCAAATTACAACAACCAAATTAAAAGTAAAATTAAAGCACTTGAAAATATTAGTTTAACACAAATAATTAACAGTTTGGAAGGTCATCCATATTTCCTTCAAAACCAAAATATTGGCTCAAGTCACTAGATGATCTAGCTCTTCCTTGAGATTCTCCTTCTTAAGCTCTTTTTGTATATATTTTCATTTGTTCATTTCTAAAAGCCTCACTTATCACTATATCTTTGATGGCATCTAGATCTTTGCATAAAATACTATTCTCTTCTTGTCTTTGTCGTAACTATAATTTTTTGCCTCATTTTGAGCTCGTAACAACTGAAGTTCATAATTCTTTTCAAGAAAAGATTGATTTTCATGAAACATTCCTTTGATTTCTTTATTTATGGACATAATTCTTTTTTTTCATTTCCTCATTTTGATTTGTGGATATGACAAATACATTTTGGTTTGCCAGGGTCAAATAATGACATTAATGTGTTGGAGACATCTCACTTGTTCACAAACCTTACCAAAGGTATAACACCTTCAGCTCATTATGTTATTTGAGAAAAAGTATATGATACTTGATATTATTTAGCCGATAGTAGTTATCCAAAATGTTCAACATTGGTACAAACTATTCATGATCCTCGAGGCCCAAAAAAGAAGTTACTCGCGAAGATGCAAGAAGTATGTAGGAAGAACGTTGAGTGTGTATTTAGAGTTCTCCAATCACAATTTGCAATTATCAAGGGATCGACACGTTTTTCAGAAAATTCATATTACATGATATTATGTCAGCATACATTATAATGCAAAATATGAAATTGAGGATGAACGTAATGCCCAAGCGGCCGTGCAAGATTGGAGCAAAATGTCAACCCCTAAAATTAATATTAATAGAGATGATACAATTATATTTCAAGAATTTCTTGCTCAACGTAGGCAAATTAAAGATAAAAATGCTTATTATGAACTTCGTATTGCACTAATTGAACATTTGTGGAAACGATATGGTAATTCAGAGGATTATAGATTAAATATGTAATAAACAATATTATATTTGTGTGCGTTATTAATTTATTTTTGCAATAATATTAATTATATATGTTAAATGATATTAATTTATTATAAAGTATGTATTAAATAATTAAGAATGATGATTTTTTTAATTTTTATAAATAAACAAATAAATATTATTGTATAAATATAAATTAATTTAGTTAATAACTAAATTATTGTGGAATATTCTTTTACTATACTTGATTACCAAAATTGGTATTGAGTGGTTAGAGCAGTGTTTACGATTTCGTACCGTTCCGGCTGGTACCGGTCGGAACTCGGTACGAAATCATCAACGTGTACCGGCCGCAAATACCGGCCGGTACCGGTGTTTACCGGTCGGTACCGACCGGAATCATTAATTCCGGTTTAAACCTAATTACCCCCCGCTGACTCTCACTCTGTCACTCTCCTCTCTCTCTCGCCGTCTGCTCCTCTCTCTCTCTCGCTCGCCGCCGTCTCCTCGCCACCGTCGTCTGCTCCTCGCCCTCGCCAGTCGCCATAGCACCCGCAGTCTCAACTCTCTTCTCCTTCGGTCCTTCTCCTTCCTCAGCACTCACGAATCGCACCGCACGGTCCGCACCTCCTCGATCTCAGCCGCACCGCACCTCCTCATCGTCACTCCTCGTCGCCGGCCGTCACCACTCGTTGCCGTCTCACCTCCTCTCCTCAGCGTCACCCCGACCTCATCATCCCTCCTGAGCCGACGATGACCCGATCTTGGTTCTTGGGTGTGTACTATTTTTTCAAAATATTTTTCATTATTCAATGAATTTGAATTTGTGATTGTGTTGGTTTGGTGGGTTGGAATAATGGAATTGGATTTATGTTGGTTTGATGGGTTGAAAACTTTGAATCCGATTGTGTAGTGTTGCTGTGTTGGTTTGATGGGTTGGAATCGGAT